>ML250121.1:94031-107701 GCA_005239495.1 Nicotiana undulata | reverse complement strand
GGTTATTATATTTGACTTCGACCGCTTTACACTATTTTAGAAGTGTAATTTGAGCGTATTAGTTGCTCAGTCTTCATTGTTGGGGGATATTAAGGCTCGACAGTTTAATGATCCATGCCTTGCAGAGCTTCGGAATGCAGTGGTCCACGGTAGGGCCAAGGAGGTTACTTTAGGCGAGGATGGTGTCCTGAGGCTCTAGGGCCATTTATGTGTCCCTAATATTGATGGCTTGAGGAAGAGAATTTTATAAGAGGCCCACAATGTACCGTGATTTGAAGCAGCACTACTGATGGAGGCGGATGAAGAAAAGTATGGTGCAGTATGTTGCTAGGTGTCTCAATTGTCAGCAGGTCAAGTACGAGCACCAGAGGCCAGGAGGCCTGTTTCAGCAGATGCCCATTCGTGAGTGAAAATGGGAGCGCATCACCATGGACTTTGTGGTTGGGTTGCCTCGGACTTTGCATAAGGTTGACGCGGTTTGGGTCATTATGGATAGACTGACCAAATCGGCGCATTTCATTTATGTGGCTACTACTTATACTACAGAGAGGCTGGCCCAGACTTACGTTCGGGAGATAGTCCGGTTACACGGTGTGCCGGTGTCCATTATATCAGATCGAGGTCCTCAGTTCACCTCGCACTTCTGGAGAGAATTGCACAGTGAGATGGGCACTCAGATAGATCTCAGCTCAGCATTCCACCCTCAGACAGATGGTTAGTCGGAGCGTACAGTTCAGATTTTGGAGGAAATGCTCAAGGCTTGTGTGATTGACTTTGGCGGTCAATGGGACCAGTTCTTGCCTTTGGCGGAGTTTGCATACAATAACAGTTATCAGTCCAGCATCGAGATGGCTCCATTAGAGGCTTTATATGGTCGACGATGTCGTTCTCCAATTGGGTGGTTTGATCCTGACGAGGCCAAGCTATATGGTACATATCTTGTGAGAGATGCCTTGGAAAAGATGAAGATTATTTAGGAAAGGCTCCGTACAGCATAGTCTAGGCAGAAGAGCTACGCGGATCAGCGGGCGCGTGATGTGGAATTTATGGAGGGAGATAAGGTTATGTTGAAGGTTTCGCCGATGAAGGGCGTTATGAGATTCGGGAAGAAGGGCAAGTTGAGCCCCAGGTTTATAGGCCCTTTCGAGGTGTTGAGGCGAGTCGGGGAGGTTTCTTATGAGCTCGATTTACCTCCCGCATTATCGAGAGTTCATCCGGTATTTCATGTATCCATGCTCCGGAGATATCATGCCGATTTCTCTCACGTGATTGATTTAAGCACTATTAAATTAGATGAGAAGTTGGGCTTCGAGGAGGAGCCAGTTGCTATTATTGATAGGCAGGACCGCCAGTTGAGGTCTAAAAGAATTTCTGCCGTAAAGGTCCAGTGGAGGGGCCTACCAGTCGATGAGGCGACTTGGGAGTCTGAGGAGGACATGCGGAGCAGGTATCCATAGCTATTCGGCACTTCAGGTACGATTCTACGTCCGTTCGAGGACGAACGTTTGTTTTAGAGGGGGAGATTGTGATGACCCAAGAAGGGGTCATCTTATGTGAATCTAATTTTGACTGTGTTCCGAGGCCTTGAAAGCCTCCGTTAACCTCACCTCGATGTGTGTGCGCAGCCCGAGCGCGTAGCCGAGAAACCTCTATGTGAAAACCTTATTAAGAGTTGACTTCATGTTAATTAATTGAATAAAGTTGACTTTGGTCAACATTTTTGGTAAACGGACCCGGACCAGTGATCTGACGGTCCCGAAAGGTCCGTAGGAAAATATGGGACTTGGGCGTATGCCCGGAATCGAATTCCGAGGACCCAAGTCCGAGAAATGAATTTTTAAAGAAATTGTTTTATGAAAATATTAAAGGCTTATGAAAATGAACCTTGATGTGAAACCTGTGCTCCCGGGCCCATATTATGATTTCGAAGCTCGGAACAGGTTCAATATGTATTATTTAAGTTATCTATGAAATTTGGTAAGAAACGGACATGATTTGATGGGTTTCGGATCAAAATGAGAAAATTGGAGTTAATGAAGTTTTGAGGATTTTCATAGAATTTGAAATTTGGCTTGAAATGTGATTTTTTGTTCCCGAGATCCGAATGAAATTTCGGGACTGGGAATAGTTCCGTATAGTCATTCATGACTTTTTTGTAAAATTTGAGCTCATACCGAGTAGTATAGACCCGTTCGGCGCAATGTTATGAAATCTAGAGTTCTTAAAGTCTTAAGTTTGAATTCAAGAGGTTTGGCGGCTGATTTCTAGTTCTAGTGATGTTCTGAGTGTTCCGTGAGCTCGAGTGAGTCCGTCATATGATTTGGGACCTGTTGGTATATTTATTGTCGAAGGCTCGGTTGGGCCCAGGGGCTTCTCGGACCCCGCACGGGGCCAAAAAAACCAGCAAAATCCACTGCTGGTGTGGCTGCATCTGGTGTGACCGCACCTGCGGTCTCTCAGTCGTAGGTGCGAGTGCGCACCTGCGGTCCAGCCTTCGCAGGTGCGACCCCCATCGCAGGCGCGGCCCTTTCTTCCGCAGGAGCGGGACCGCTGGTGCGGACTCCTTCTCCGCAGGTGCGATGCTAGGGTCCCAGGCCCTTTTCTGCGGGGGCGGTGTTTTTCTCGCAGGTGCGGCACTGCACCTGCGGTCCCAAGGTCGCAGGTACGGAAATCACTGTTACCAACCCCTATTAGAGAGCATCCAAGTTTGAGCAACACCTCCCACGACCACCCACTGTAGGGGTAAGTAATTCTATTCTATTTTTCACTATTATGCATAGAATTCAACGGGTTTAAGTCCTAAAGAATAAAAAATTCATAGAATTTTGATAGAAATTCTAGAGCTTTGAATAAATTGGTGAATTATTCAATTGAAGCTATGAATCCTTGTATAAATCACATCACTTCGATCCTTAGACTTCGGGGAGGTGATTCCTTCAAGAATTTTCGAAATCTATTGTGTGGGCCTGGGGTCGAAATTCCGGAAATGATCAAGAATGCTTAAATTTAGGATTTCTTGTTGATTATTCTTCTTGGAACCTAAATTAATTCAATTATACCATGATTGGTTAGTTGCGAGCTGTCGAGGGTGAATTTCGGAGTTTCGGGCGCAATTGTGGTCCGTGGGATAGATTCGACACGAGGCGAGTCTCCTTTCTAACCTTGTAAGAGGGAATTGCCCCCATAGGTGATGTATATGTTATGTGTAAATTGTTTGGGGTCTGCGTACGCGCCAAGTGACGAGAGTGCGTACGTAGCGGCTATTATTGTTATGTCCGGGTAGTTAGGCCCACATCATGCCTTGAATGTTTTCTCGTAATGCCTTATATGCTTTTCTCGTAATGCCTGATATATTTTCCTTGTAATGCTTTATACGATTTATTGTGACGCCATATGTACTATGAAATTATGTTTTGCACAGTGTTATTCCTCTGAGGCTTTATGGAAAAATTGTTGAATGGCAAGGAATTTGTTATGGAAAGAAAGTTTTGTAAGATATTGGGATCGGGCCGTACGCTACGGCAGGTTTGAGAGTGATTATGTCTATATGGTATCGGGTCGTACGCCACGGAAGTGTTGAAAGTAATCGAATATATATGGGATCGGGCCGTGCGCCACGACAGTGTTTAAAGTAATTGAATATATATGGGATCAGGTTGTGCGCCACGGTAGTGTTGAAAGTAATTGAATATATATGGGATCGGGATGTGCGCTACGGCAGTATTGAGAAGTAATTGGGATATATATGGGATCGGGTTGTACGCCATGACAGTGTTGAGAAATACTTGAGATACCTATGGGATCGGGTCGTACGCCACGGTGAGTTTAGAAGGTACCTTATGGGAGCGGTCCGTACGCCACGGTGGATCTAAGAATTTGTTATTATTGTTTCTTTCGGTGGTCTTACCCTTGAAAGTGCTTTATTGTTTAGTTCAGCAATTGCTTGGCTTTCTGCTTTTGATATATATACTTGTTACTTATTTCCCTGACATGCCTACTGTATTTCATTATATTCTATCATATGTTATTACTGCTGGACCTTAGTGAGTATCGAGTCAACCTCTCGTCACTACTTCTTCGAGTTTAGGCGGGATACTCACTGGGTACATATTTATTTAATATGTACTCATGTTGTACTTTCTTTTCTTTTCTTTTTTGTACTTGACTGTACATGTCCGGAGGCTGGTACATTTGATTATCAGGCCGGTGCTAGATATTGATAGTGTGTTCATACTTCACGGTGAGCTGCTTTCCCGGCGACTTCCTAGCAGCACCCTGGAGTTATTTTGTTATATTCTCTGTCCATTTCATTCAGACTAAGACTATGTATATATTGTGGTCATTGTATATTCAATAGTTTCCCATGACACTCGTGACACTAGTTCCTGGCACACACGCGTAGTGTATGTATATTTTGGGTTTGGGTTGTACAGGCATGTATATGCTTTATTTCCATGTCAAGCTATCATCATGTTTAACGGTTTAAAATTTGTAAATGTTGACTTGTTTAATTAGATGGGAAGGGTAACACTTAGTGTAATTTGTGTTGGCTTGTCTAACCCCGTCGTTAGGCGCCATCACGACCCATATTAAGATTCTGGGTCGTGACACTAATTAACCATTTTAATTTAATTTACTAAGCATCAATTTAATTTTTTTACAATTATCCGTTGTTTTATAAATTATTTTAGCTAATTTAATTGGGTATTAAAACATTAGCCATCTTTATTTAAATTGTAGCCTAATTTGACCTGATCCCTAAACCAATTGAATTTACCCAAAAGACCCAAGCCTAATACACTATCCTGCCCGGCCCAGCTCGGAATTAATCTCGACCGTTGATCGAGATTGATCAACGGTCTAGATTTCCCCCTTCCATAGTTAACCTAAAGACTTCCCCCCCCCCCTATTTCGCTCATTTCCCCCCTTTCACTTCCAGCCCTCTCTCAACTCCCTCTCTTTCAACTCTCTCGTCTCTCTGACTCCCTCCGTTAAACCTGTCCCCTTCTCCGGCCATCACCTTGCCGGAATCCATGCCGATTCCACCATCTACAGCCTTATGGATTGCACCTTAACGTGTGTCACCGCTTTTGAGGCCCTCAAGTGAACCAGAGGTGGTTCACCCACCACCTACGTTCTCATGCCATTTTTTCCAGCCACCCATGGCTGTCCGAGTAAGATCTACCACTTTTCCAGTTGAAACCGATAATATTTTTGAGTTTCCTTCCTCCTCTCTTGGTTCTCTTTGGAAACCCTAACTTTGAACCCTCCAATTCTTTTAGATATGTAATAGATCTTTGTGTATTATGAGGTCTTTGCATGTCTTCTTTAAAGACTCTCCTGTTTCTTGAATGACTCTTTATTTTTCCAAAACTAGGGTTTTTAAAAATCTTTTACATAACAATTCTCGTTCTAATTTCTCGGAATTATTTTAAGACTTTATCATATTTAAACGTTATTTAAGCCTTTGTATATTTTTTTTGAGTCAGTTTTAATAAAAGAAAACCCTAAATTTCTTGGGTACAATCTCTGAGTCTGAGTTATTTGTGATAATGTTTACCTGTTCTAACATGACTACCTTGCTTTCATATGTACTCTGTATGTTTTTTTGTGATTTTTTTCTCTATAATTGTTGTTAGGGTTTCTGATTCTTTGTCGCTTCCGCCTAAACCATGATTGTCTACTAGCTCTTTAGTTATATACTATTTTCTGATATGAATCCCTAATTTAGTGATTAGGGTTTCTGATTTTGTTTTGCTTAATATATGTTATTCCGTTCAAATCGATATTGTTATATCATTTTGAATAAGTGTGATTAGTGCTTTATTGATTTTTACACTATATTCTTTACTCATTTTTAGTTTTCCTTAAATATGTGATATTTTCCTTTGAGTAATACTGATTTCCTGTAATTCGAGGATTTCCTTACTGATGTTTTAGAATTTGAATCATCTCTTGCCTTATTTTTGTGAATAAACATGCTGTCAAATTGACCTTCCTTAATTAGGACATCCTGAATTTATTCTTAATCACATGCTCTATACTTTTACTACCCCTTATATGGTAAAATCAGTTCTTCAATTGATTTCTTTCATTGTTTATCACTGTTTGTATCCGTTTGAACTATGACTCCTTAATTATAGGGAGTATTTATATTAATTGGATTCTAATTAGAGTTTATTTCTATAATTATGCTGAACTATTACTTGTTACCATATTCTTCTGCCTGTTTTCAAACTATATATACTTCACTCTTTCATTATCAAAGACTGGAACAAACATTGTTCTAAACCCTTTCTCACACACACACACACACTATCTCTTGCTCTTCTTTCTCGTTACTTGCTACTCTCAGTCGGCTGCAAGCGAAGACTGAGTATTATACTCTCTTGCTCTTCATTCTGTGATTATTCTCTCTTAATTGGTATTTCCTAACTACCATTCAAGTTTCAAAAACAACATGCTTCTCTTAGTGCTTCAGTTTATCCTGTGTCTAATGTGTTTCTACCTGTAGTTTTGCTGTGATGTTTGCACTTGATTTGCTTATATTGTTATCCATTTTACATGTTGTGTATCCCCCCACCCTTAGACTCGGCATATTACCCTCTTTATATTCCTCAATGTGATTCTATTTCAGTGGTACCCCTTTTGATTCCTTGCATGAACATCTTTGTGGTAAAACTGTTTCTGTGGCCATTAGATTCTGGGTAAGTCTGTTATATACCCCTTAGAACTTCTCTGATTCTAACTTATGTGCAATTCTGCCTATTGTATACCTACTCTTATGTGTTTCCTATTTGTCCCCAACCCCTGATTTCCATGTTTGTGATTGTTGAAATGGTTCTGTTCTTTGTTTCTTGTTCTATGTTTTGATCCTGAGATTTTGATTATCTTACCTACTTTTTTGTCGGATTGTTTTCACTTAAGTAAAACTCTTCTACTGTTCTTCAAAGCTTATTTAAAACAAGTTATTTTCAAAAGCTGTTTTCTTACTCGATCTTTTCAAAACTATATCAAGCACTCTCACTATACTCTTAGAAGTTTAGGGTCTGCCCCTCTAATGTGTGACTGCTTTGGGGTCCCATGAGACCCCTCTTAACTCTGATGCATTAGAGCTGGCCTTTCCACATTGCACTTACTCATATGGTTATGAAAATCTAGGTGTGAGCACTGCCCGAGATCCCTTGAGGTCTTTAGGGAACTCTGACACACCCGGATTATATGAAAGGCTGTGAAACATCTGGTGGCATTGAGACTTATGGAGATCTTGGGCCTATTGGTAGGCTCCCTATAGTATAGCTTCTTTTTATCTTATTTATTTATGTAATTTATCCAAATGGTCTGTAATAATTATTTGTAAACAACTATTGAGGGTTGATAGTGAAAAGGGAAAGGGGTAACTATGCATGTTAAAGGGTAGAAACCATGCTATTAGGTTTATATTCCCTATTCGCGCAATAGAAATCATGTTTAGGATTAACATGTGCAAAGCATGCCATGCATTAGAAATCATGCCCTTTAGGCTTCATGAACAATGTTTCAGCACCTTATTTTAGTACTGTCACTTATCACGTAGAAATTATGTGATAGAGTAAATAATGCTAATAATTGGTATCTTCTACAATCATGTGTCATATTGTTATGTGCACTTAGAAATCCTGTCCCTAAGATAACACTAATAAACACGACATCTTTGCATATTCTGAAAATCAAGCTTACTGCTATAATTATTGTGCATTTAGAAATCTTTTTTAGGATTCTGCATATAAATCATTTTGCCTTGTATATGCATTATATATCATGTTATAGGATCTCACTCACTCAATTACACTTAGTCTAATTATTGATGCATGAAAAGGGACATAAAACAACTTTACTCAGTTTTTCTAATCAACTGGCAATCATCATGTATATTTTAACACCTAAAACAGCATGTTTAGGTAACATAATCACAAAGTCTTCTAAATTCTAAAATTGGTATATACTGTCTCACACCTAGGAAAGCCTTAGGTGATCAAACTATTAAAAATTGGAAATCTGTCTCTTTGTGTATGCTGTCTAATACTCAACATGTTTTAAAAATCAGCAGGCAAACTGATTAGGGCCCGTTTCTAAGTCATAAAACAAGTCTTCATATCTACTCATGTTCTGAACTCACCAAGACACCATGTCTTAGGATTCTAAATTTCAACACTGCCCTTAATTGTGTTTGAGTCGTGCTGTCTATTTGCATTACATGTGGAGGTAAATTTGAGCCTTTTATCTGCTTTTCGTTGTTCCCATCTACTGCAGTCCTATGTGTTCTTTGCTTGTCACCTTAGAATTTTTCCTTTAAACCTGAGGGTCTGCCTAGAACTGCCCTTATAGGTAGAGGTCCTAAATTCCTCCAGGACCATTAGGAAGGGACGGGTAACAACACGTAATATAGGTCGTGTACCAACACTCACTTTAATAACCGTTAAGGGGTGGGAAGGGTAGATATGAATATGATGACCGGTGCACTAATACCACGTGTAGCCCCTCTTTGAGGAGTGATTACCGGGTATTGTACTGATGTGATCCACATGACAAACAACCTAGGACTCCCCCTATCCTTTATATGCATGCTTAGATCATAACTCTTTCAAAAACCTTACTGATAGTTTTAGGGGTCCACCAAACAGTAGAGGTACCAGGTCCTCTACATGTTTCCACAGAGTTACAAACTAAAAATGCGCAAGGAGACAAAGGATTTTTACGTGGAAAAATCCCACTAAAGGGGAAAAAAACCACTACCTACACATGTAGGATTTCAACTTCACTAACTTGTAATCTAGACTATTACAAGCCACTTTGAAAGGCAACCTTACAAAGACTTTGACACACTAACTTGTAACCACTATTACAAGCCACTTTGAAACTCTCTAGTTACAAAGACTTTGACTCATGACTACCTTTAGCCATAGTGAGATCAAGAGAATAAAGAGTAAAAAGAAATTCCTAACTAGTTGCTTCTACAAAGCTAGTAGGATACAATAAAAATAAAATACAATATTACAACTCAACTAAGGACATTATCAATACTTTATGAGCACGTTTTGTAGGCCTTAGTGGAGTTGTCTTCTTGCTCTTGAAGCTCTTTAGTCTTTAATGCTTGAGAGCACTTAATGCTTGAATATTCTTTTTGTAAAAGCTCAAGTGAGTAAGTTGTTGTTCTTGCTTCAAGATATTATCTTGCATCTCATATCCCAAGAAGGATGCCCAATGTCTTAAGGATATAAGGCTCAACCACAAGGGAAGTGACTCATGCACTGCTGCTGCACTGTAGCGTGAGTAGTGACAGGCAGTCACTTGTTTGACACAGTTTTCTATAGCTGTCAAGTCGACTTGTTCTTGATCCTGTGAGTCCGATGAGGGATCAGGTCCCTCATCTGATCTGTCCTCATTCACTGAGAGTGATCCGGAATTCCTGAAGACATAGATGACTTGTGATGTTGCATGTGCATTAGGTCCTCTACCTGATTCTTCACATAAAAGTTTGTTGAGTCATCAAAACAGAATACAACTCATCACTTACTTAGACATTAAATATTTTTAAAACTTTTGCAACGCATGTGTGCCTAGACTGCGAATCTTTCAAAACAATTTACTTGTCTAAACAATTAATTGCCTACTTGCTACTTGCTTAAATTCACAAAGTTGTTTGTTCCGGAACCACAGTTGTGGACTCTGAGGGGTGCCTAACACCTCCCCCTTAGTGTAATTTCAAGCCCTTACCCTGTCTCTGGTTATCTAATCATGTTTGTAAATAACCCTAAATAGGTGCCCTAACGCACCTTAACTCGTTAGGCGGCGACTCTTCGAATCCATGCATACACCTTTCTCAAAAGGAAATGAGGTGTCCCAATAATAGCAAAAACCCTGACCGACCTGAAAGGAGTTGGAAAAAGGGGAGGCGCGGAAGCATGGCGACTATGCTGGGGATTATCTAGGCTTTTACCATTTCAAACTACTTTGTGAATTTTCACCTCTTCCCTTTCCCCTTATGTGCAATTAATTGTTTATTTCGTACAAGTATTTGATTTTTTCTAAAAGACAAAACTGACACGTTTTCTTGTTTTCTTTTGTAATAGCTTTTAAATTATAACTGTTGTATTTACTGCTTTCACAACGTGCAAATACATGACAACATGCCTTGACTACTTATTTATTGCACAATCGTGCTCAACATCATACTCCACTTGTGCCAGAACAAATCCTATAGCAATGCTTGATGAGTGGTTGCACCCTTCCTATTTTTATCACCCCTAAATTCGGAAAGGCTCATTTTCAGTAGAACTAGTCGATCAGTGGTGCAATCGACATTTTCGTTTCTTTCCCCCTTGAGTTGTCCGCTCAAGGGTACCAGTCTAATACCCCATATAAACCTTACTCCGTTATACTGTTGCATGCATCATGGTCCAACCTAGATAGGATAATGTGTTGTCCGCACAACAACCTTTAAGACAGCCTTGTCCAAAGTCTCATGGGTTTTCATAAATCCCAACGGACATCATCACGTTATGTGCATTTATTTGGAGAACTAAATGCCTGTATGCTAATCATAGATGTTAAATAGTCGAGTCTGGTGGGGGTAAGGGCCTAATCATGTTTATCTTGTAGAAATATGAGGCACGAAGTCTCTAGATTCGGCATGGTTAGGAATATTCACCTAAAGCTTCTAAACTGGTGGGAAGATCTTCACTCTAGTGATAAGACACTCGTCAAGAAATACTTGGGTAACCTACCAACTCTCCTAGACATTCAACCCAACAACATGTTGACCGAGGCTGCCAATTTATTCTGGGATAGTGAAAGAGTCGTCTTTCGTTTTGGGGACATTGAAATGACACCGTTGCTAGAGGAAATAGGAGGACTGGCAGGATTAGTCTGGGAAACTCCTGGTTTGTTAATGCCTGAAAAATGGCACAGGCAAGGGTTTCTTGAAAATGATGGGTCTAAAGAAGAATGCAGAGTTAGAGTGTCTGAAGAAGTCGTACTTCCCATTCGAATACTTGTATTAAAGGTACGGTCACATTAAGTCATACCGTACATACCATGACGAATTCCCCATCACATCTCTGGGACATATTCACCGCAGGTTATTTTTCTTCATTGTCTGCTTCCTGGGGTTGATCGTATTTCCAACAAAGAAAGAAAGGATCATGTGATGACCCAAAAAGGGGTCATCTTATGTGAATCTAATTTTGACTGTGTTCCGAGGCCCTGAAAGCCTCCGTTGATCTCACCTCGATGTGTGTGCACATCCCGGGTGCGTAGCCGGGAAGCCTTTATGTGAAAACTTGATTAAAAGTTGCATTTATGATAATTATTGAATAAAGTTGAATTTGGTCAACATTTTTGGTAAAATGGACCCGGATCCGTGATTCGACGGTCCCCGAAGGTTCGTAGGAAAATATGGGACTTGGGCGTATGCCCGAAATCGAATTCCGAGGACCCAAGTTCGAGAAATAAATTTTTAAAGAAAATTGTTTTATGAAAATATTAAAGGCTTATGAAAATGAACCTTGATGTGAAACCTGTGCTGCCGGGCCCGTATTATGGTTTCGAAGCCTGGAGTAGGTTCAATATATGTTATTTAAGTTATCTGTGAAATTTGGTAAGAAACGGACTTGATTTGACGGGTTTCGGATCAAAATGGGAAAATTAGAGTTAATGAAGTTTTGAGGATTTTCATAGAACTTGAAATTTGGCTTGAAATGTGATTTTATGTTACCACAGTCCGAATGGAATTCCGAGACCGGGAACAGTTCCGTTATGTCATTTATGACTTGTCTGCAAAATTTGAAGTCATTCCGAGTAGTATAGGCCGGTTCGGCGCATTGAAATGAATTCTAGAACTCTAAGCTCAAAGTGTTGATTCAATTTGGTTTTGGATCAAATTCTGAGTTTCATTGTTGTTTTTCTCGTTCCGGAAGTTCGAGCGAGTCCGTATCATGAATACAGACTTGCCGGTGCTTTTGGGCAGGGTCCCGAGGGGCTCGGGTGAGTTTTGGACCTCCGGGAGCTAAGTTGGAAAAACCAGAATTTTCTGTATCTGGTTTCCTTCTTGGCGTTCGCGGGAGGGTGGCCGCGTTCGCGAAAAAGGAATTGGGCAAGGGCTACAGATTCTCTACGCGTTCGCGTTCCCCAGCCCGCGTTCGCGATGGGTTGGCCCCCCTGGCCTTCGCGTTCGCACCCCCTCCGTCGAGTTCGCATAGGGTCCAGCCAATGTGGCCGGCCCAGCTACCATTTGTCTTCGCGTTCGCACCCGTCCAACAACGTTCGCGAAGGTCTAGCCCTGCTAGCCTCCGCGTTCGCGGGCTCTATATCGCGTTCGCATAGAAGGGCCTCCTGAGGCCTGGGCCATTGGCCTTCGCGGACGCGATGCCCCTGTCGCGTTCGCGATGAAGGGACATCTGGGCAGGGTAGTTTATATACGGGATTGAAGTTATTCTTTCCATTTCCATCTTCTTCCTTGTGTTATTTGAGAGCTTCCAAGAGGGCCTTCAACCTAGTACTTGAGGTAAGTAAATTCCCTATTTATCACTAGTTTCAAACATTAATTCCAAGTTAAATTCCCTACTAAATTATCAAAAATCATGGAATTAGGTAGTAATTTTAGGATTCTTGAGGACTTTGTGATTTTCCATTTTAGGCCATGAATTCAAGTAGAAATCACACGTTAATGATCCTTAGGCTATGGGTGAGTGATCCTTTTCGAGAATTTTCAGAATTTGATCATGCAGGACCGGGGTTGGAATTTGGACTCAAGAATAGCGATTTTAGTAAATAACTAGGGTAATTTCCAGCATTGTGCATGCATTGATGTTATTGTATACCTTTTGGCTAGTTGCGAGTCCTCGGGTGTACAGTTCGGATTTTCGGGCGCAATTGTGGTCCGAGGGGTAGATTCGACACGAGGTGAGTCTCCTTTCTAACCTTGTAAGAGGGAATTGTCCCCATAGGTGATGTATATGCTATGTGTAAATTGTTTGGGGGCTACGTACGCGCCAAGTGACGAGAGTCCGTACGTAGCGGCTATTATTGTTATGTCCGGGTAGTTAGGCCCACATCATGCCTTGTATGCTTTCTCGTAATGCCTTATATGCTTTTCTCGTAATGCCTGATATGTTTTCCTTGTAATGCTTTATATGATTCATTGTGACGCCATATGTACTATGAAATTATGTTTTGCATAGTGTTATTCCTCTGAGGCTTTATGGAAAAAGTGTTCAATGGCAAGGAATTTGTTATGGAAAGTAAGTATTGTAAGATATTGGGATCGGGTCGTATGCCACGGAAGGTTTGAGAGTGATTATGTCTATATGGGATCGGGCCGTACGCCACGGCACAGTTGAAAAGAAATTGTCAAATATATGGGATCGGGTCGTACGCCACGACAATGTTGAAAGTAATTGAATATATATGGGATCAGGTCGTACGCCACGACATTGTTGAGATATACTTGAGATACATATGGGATCGGGTCGTACGCCACGACGAGTTTTGAAGGTACCTTATGGGAGCGGGCCGTACGCCACGGCGGATCTAAGAATTTGTGATTATTGTTTCGTTCGATGGTCTTACCCTTGAAAGTGCTTTATTGTTTAGTTCAGCAATTGTTTGGATTTCTGCTTTTGATATATATA
>ML250121.1:0-84551 GCA_005239495.1 Nicotiana undulata | reverse complement strand
GGGGTTGGGCCCAATTTCTAAAAAAAATTTTTCCCCCCCCCCCCCCCCCGCAATTGGAATCCGGGTAGAATTTTGAAAAGGACCCACAAAATTCCGAAGCAAGTTCAGCCGATCGCCACATGCACAGCAGTCAGAAGCGTCAACCCATCAAACTGGGGCAGAATTTTGAGGAGGACCCTCAAAATTCCGTAGCATGAGAGGTTGCAATGTCTTGAACTGTGTCACGGTCGTCGGTTCATCTAAACTATTTTAAAATATATGTTTATACTACATCTTTACAAAATCATGCATACTTACTCTTGAAAACAACTCTGTTTAGCAAACGCTACCCCGATGATATGAAAAGGATCATCATACCAAGCGTACGAGTCAGCAAAGCCAGTTGTCACAACCCGAAATCCCACCTTCAAGCCGTGATTGCGTCTAACATTGAACCCGCTAGACAAGCCAATGTGTAAACTACACTAACACAATAACTCGGAAATTAATGGAAACAATTAGGAACAGTTTACAATTTTTAACAACAAAAGTAGATAAGTTTCAAAACTAAGTGAAATTTACAAAATACAATACGTCGCCATAATACCAAAACCTGGAGTCACAAACTCACGAACTGTCTATAAGAATACTAAATAAAAAGTCTGAAGAAAATAGTACATGAACTATCTCAAAAACTAGGAGATAAACAAGACATGATAGGAAAAATAGGGATAGAGGAGACGCTAAGGCCCACGAACGTATGCGGGTCTACCTTGAAATCTCCGGGGTGGACTTGAGGATACTCCCTCTAACGATGTCCGCTGGGTCTGGCTTCGAGATCTACACAACATAAAGAAGTGCAGGTGTAGCATCAGTACAACCGAACCCATGTACTGAGTAAGTGTCGAGCCTAACCTCGGCAAAGTAGTGGCGAGGCTAGACACAACAACGATAACCTACATGTACAGTTCTACCAGAAATATAGCAAGGAAGTAACAGATATTTAACAGATAAACAAGTAATACGGGGACAAGCAAGGGGGCAACAGGTAAGAAGCAAAATGAGATGTCGAACACAACAAATAAACAGATAAATGAATGGCACGGCATCACCCTTTGTGCTTTTACTCTCGTCATCACGATGCAACAAGTAAATATATGAAATGATTGCAATAATAAATTAAATGAATGGCACGACATCACCCTTCGCGCTTTACTCTGTTCCTCATAATGCAATAATGAATAAATGGAAAGAATGCACGACATCACCCTTCGTGCTTTTACTCTCTTCCTCACATTGCAATAATAAATAAATAAATGATATAAATGAATGGCACGAGATCACCCTTCGTGCTTTACTCTCTTCCTCACATTGCAATAATAAATAAATGAATAATATGAATGAATGGCACGGCATCACCCTTCGTGCTTTACTCTCTTCCTCACCCAAGTAATATCAACAACAAATAAAAACTTGGCAAATAAAATCACCCGACATGGGGAATTACAAATAAAATCAACACATTTTCCCGGCAAGGGTCTCATCTATAACCAATTCCTTACGAGTACATAACTTCACAAAAGAACTACTTCATAACACATTGATCATTAAGGTAAAAACAAGTAATTAAGAAAATCGGACTCACGTGCATACTTGACACACAATGCATAGGTACTCGTCACCTCACCTATGCATTGAACATGATAACGCACATAGCACATAGGGCACAATACCTATTCCCTCACCAAAGTTAGGCAAGACACTTACCTCGGGTCCAAGAATAGCAATTCAAGCTTCTAATACCGCCTTTCCTTTTGAATTCAACTCCGAAACGACAATATCTAGACATAATTAACTTATTAACATCAATAATGACTCATTAATACAATCCCATAGCCTAATTATACAATTCCTAGCATTCTTCCAAAAATACCAAAATTCGACCCCGGGCCCGCTTGATCCAAACACGAGGCTCGGACCAAAACCTGATTACCCGTACCCCCACGAGTTCCAATATATAATTTGTTTTGAAATCCGGCCCCAAATTGAGGTTGAATTACCCAAAATCCCATTAACCCTAACTCTACCCAAAACCCCTAATTTCTACTTTGATTTTATGATTTTAGGCCTAGATTCTAGTGTGAAATCTTGTAAAAAGAAGTTAAGGGGAAAAGAAAATGAGTTAGAAATCACTTACAAATATTTTGGAGAAGGAGTGTTTGGAAAATCGCCTCTTGCTTTGAAATATGAAAATAACTGAAATTCCCGTATAATTATACCCATTTCTGGTCCCCCACCGCGGTCAGCGAAAAAACGACCGCGACCGCGGTAGCAAATGACAATAAAAACTGAAGAAACCGTGAAAACATGATTGCAGTAACATGCTTTAGTATTGTGGCCATAACTTTGTCTACATACATCCGAATTACAACTTCTTTGAGGGCTACAACTTTAATTTTTGAATCATCTCGAAATTCTTTGTAGATCAGAAGATATAGGCCTCCAAAGTCGGACCAGTGGTCAAGCTCCCCACTGCGGTCCGCGAAAAAATGACCGCAGCTGCGAAGCCCTCAGCGCGGTCCGCAAAAATAGGACCGCGGACAGCGGTGGTCAGTTCAGGGATAGAGTTCTGTGACCTCCAACAGCTATATTTTAATCCTAAAAACATCCCGGAACCTACCCGAAACTCACCTGAGCCCTCGGAACCTCAAACCCAATGTACACACGATTTCAAAATCACCCTACGGACTTATTTGAGTAATGAAACCACAAAAATAACATTAAAACAATGAATTAAACTCCAAAATCTATATAATTTTCTCAAACTTCATAAACTATCAATCTTTTCCTTTTGATCCGAAACACGTCATTTCAAGTTCATTTTACACCAAATTTCACAGGTAACTCACATAACATATATTAAACCTGTTCCGGGCTGCGGAACCATAATACGGGCCCGGTAACACGGTTTTCACATCAACATTCATTTTCAAACATCTTTATTATTTTCAGAAAATAATTTTCTTTAAAAATTCATTTCCCGGACTTGGGACCTCGGAATTCGATTTCGGGCATACGCCCAAATCCCATATTTTCCTACGGACCCTCTGTAACCGTCAAGTCACGGATCTGGGTCTGTTTACCAAAAATGTTGACCAAGGTCAACTTTAATCAATTAATTATTAGAAATTTCATTTTTCATCAAGTTTTCACATAAAAGCTTCCCGGCTTCCTGCCCTGGCTGCACACGCATACCGAGGTGAGATTAACGGAGGCTTTCGGGGCCTCAGAACATAATTATAAATATAATTATACAGGATGACCTTTTGGGTTATCACAATCTCCACCTCTAAAACAAACGTTCGTCCTAGAATGGACATAGAAGAGTACCTGAGTCTGAAAAAAGATGGGGATAACGGCTCCGCATTTTGGACTCAGACTCCCAGGTAGTTGCCTCAGCAGGCTGACCTCTTCACTGAACACGAACCAAAAGATAACTCTTCAATCTCAACTGACGAACCTGCCTAGCTAATATGGCTACCGGCTCCTCCTCATAAGTCAGATCCTTGTCCAACTGGACACCGCTGAAGTCAAGAACATGAGATGGATCTGCAATACACCTCCGGAGCATAGATAAATGAAACACTGGATGCACGGCTGATAAATGCGGTGGCCAAGGCAAGTCTGTAGGCCACCTCTCCTACCTTGTCAAAAATCTCAAATGGACCAATGTAACTAGGGCACAAATTGCCCTTCTTTCCGAACCTCATCACGCCCCTCATAGGAGACACTCTAAGAAACACCTGATCTCATATCATGAAAGCCAAATCTCGAACTCAGCGATCCGCATAACTCTTTTGCCTGGACTGAGCTGTACGAAGTCTTTCCTAAATGATCTTCACCTTGTCCAAGGCATCCTGAACCAACTCAGAACCCAACAACCTAGCCTCTCCCGGATCAAACCATCCGACTGGAGACCGACATCGCCTACCATACAATGCCTCATAAGGAGCCATCTGAATGCTCGACTGCTAGTTGTTGTTGTAGGCAAACTCTGCTAAAGGCAAGAACTGATCCCAAGATCCACCAAAGTCAATGACACAAGCTCGCAACATATCCTCCAAAATATGAATAGTACGCTCGGACTGTCCGTCCGTCTGAGGATGAAATGTTGTGCTCAACTCAATCTGCGTACCCAACTCTCGTTGAAATACCCTCCAGAAATGGAAGGTAAACTGAGTACCTCAGTCTGATATAATGGATAAGGGCAGACCATGCAATCTGACAATCTCTCTCATATAAATCTTTGCCAACTTCTTTGCTGAATATGAAATTGCCACAGGAATGAAATGTGCTGACTTGGTCAGCCTATCCACCACAACCCATACTGCATCAAACATCCTCTGAGTCCGTGGAAGCCCAACTACAAAATCCATCGTGATACGCTTCCACTTCCACTCGGGAAGCTGAATCTGCTGCATCAAACCACCGGGTCTCTGGTGCTCATACATAACCTTATGACAATTCAAGCACCGAGCTACATAAGCTACAATATCCTTCTTTATTCTACGCCACCAATAATGCTGTCGCAAGTCCTGGTACATCTTTGCAGCGCCCGAATGAATGGAATACCGGGAACTATGGGCCTCCTGAAGTATCAACTCATGAATGCCATCAATATCAAGCACACAAATACGGTCGTGCATCCTCAGAACTCCCTCATCATCCACTGTGACATGCTTGGCACCTCCGTGCCGAACCGTATCTCTAAGGGTACATAGATAACGATCATCATACTGCCTGGCCCGAATACGATCATATAATGAAGAATGGGACACGGTATGGGCCAACACACTGCCAGTCTCAGAAACCTCCAATCTCACAAATTGGTTGGCTAAAGCCTGAACATCCAACGCATGAGGTCGCTCATCGACAGATAAAAAAGCTAGACTGCCAATACTGACTGACTTCCGGATCAAAGCATCAGCCACCACATTGGCCTTCCCCAAATGATAAAGAATGGTAATATCATAATCCTTCAGCAACTCTAACCATCTCCTCTGCCTCATGTTCAACTCCTTATGTCTGAACAGATACTGCAAGCTCTTATGGTCCGTGAACACCTCACATGGCACTCCGTACAGATAGTGCCTCCAAATCTTCAAAGCGTGAACAATAGCTGCAAGCTCCAAATCATGAACTGGATAGTTCTTCTCATGAACCTTCAATTGACGAGAAGCATAGTCTATAACCTTGCCGTCCTGCATCAACACTGCACCAAGCCCAACCCGTGAAGTATCACAATACACGGTATACGATCCTTAACTTGAGGGCAATACTAACACTGGTGCAGTGGTCAAGGCTGTCTTGAGCTTCTGTAAGCTCGCCTCACACTCATCAGACCACCTGAACTGAGCACTCTTCTTGGTCAACCTGGTCATCGGGGCTGCGATAGATGAAAAGCCCTTCACAAATCGGCGATAATATCCTGCTAAGCCCAAGAAGCTCCGAATCTCTGTAGCTGAAGTGGGCCTAGGCCAATCTCTAACTGCTGAAATCTTCTTGGGATCTACCTGAATACCCTCTGATGAAACCACATGGCCTAGAAATGCAACTGAACTCAACCAAAACTCACACTTGGAGAATTTGGCATATAACTGACTATCCCTCAGAGTGTGGAGGATGACTCTAAGGTGCTGCTCATGCTCCTCTCGGCTGCGAGAGTATATCAATATATCATCAATGAAAACAATAATGAACGACCCCAAATAAGGCCTGAACACTTGGTTCATCAACTCCATGAATGCAGCGGGGGCATTAGTCAACCCAGAAGACATCACCAAAAACTCATAGTACCCATAACGAGTGCGAAAACCTGTCTTAGGGACATCAGAAGCCCTAATCCTCAGCTGATGATAACCAGATCTCAAGTCTATATTGGAGAACACCGTAGCACCGTCAAAGAGATCATCAATCCTCGGCAAAGGATACTTGTTCTTAATAGTAACCTTATTCAACTGTCGGTAGTCAATACACATCCTCATCGAGCCATCTTACTTCTTGACAAACAACATTGGAGCACCCCAAGGAGAAACACTAGGCCTAATTAAGCCTTTATACAACAAATCCTGCAACTGCTCTTTCAATTCCTTCAACTATGTCGGGGCCATACGATATGGCGGAGTGGAAATAGGCTGAGTGCCCTCAGCTACCTCAATACAAAATTCAATATCCCTGTCGGGTGGCATACCCCGCAGGTCAGCAGGGAATACCTCTGGAAACTCATGAACTATGGGCACAGACTCCAGGGAAGGAACCTCGGCACTAGAATCACGAACATAGGCCAGATAGGCCAAACAACCCTTCTCGACCATGCGTTGAGCCTTCATTTAAGAAATAACTCTACCAGAAGAATGACTATGAGTCCTCCTCCACTCCAAATGAGGTACCCCTAGCAAGGACAAGGTCACTGTCTTGGCATGACAGTCCAGAATAGCATAATAGGGGGATAACCAATCCATCCCCTATATAACATCAAAGTCAACCATATCGAGAAGCAAAAGATCAACCTGAGTCTCCAGACCACCAATAACTACTAAGCAAGCACGGTAGACTCGATCTACCACTATAGAACCATCCACCGGTGTAGACACATGCACAACAGTACTCAAGGAATTACGGGGCATGCTCAAATAATGGGAAAAATATGAAGACACATAGGAGAATGTATAACCCGGATCAAATAACACCGAAGCCTCTCGGCTACAAACTGAAACCGTACCTGTAATAACTGCGTCAAAAGCCCCAGCATCAGGACGGGCAGAAAAAGCATAGCATCGGGGCTGAGCCCCTCCAACCTACACATCTTTGGGTCTACCTGCTACGGGCTGACCTCTACCTCTCACGGCCTGCCCTCCACTTCTATGAGTCTGACCTCCACCTCTAGCACCACGACCACTACCACTAGTTGGCTGAGGGGGTGGAGGTGCACCTGCTACAGGGACCATGGAGCGAGAACCCTGATACTGAGAACTACCAGCAGCTCTGGGGCAATACCTCGCAATGTGCCCATGAAAACCACAAGAATAACAAGGTCTCTGTTGATGTGGTTGATGACTCTGGAACTATCCCTGATGACCATGATAACCACCCTGGTGGTTCTGAAGTGGTTGTGCACTGATAGATGCTGCCGGTGCACTGTGAGATACCTGAAGTGACGACTGATAAAGTCTAGGAGGATGACCTCTGCCGAAAGAATCTCTACCTCCAGATGAGGCTCCACTAAATCGATCGAAATGACAGGGCCTCTTGTCAGCCCCCTGACCACCTCCCTGTGACAGAATCATCTCAATCCTCCTGGCCACATCGGCCGCATCCTGGAACGAAATGTCAGTACCTGACTCCCTAGCCATCTGTAGTCTGATGGGCTGAGATAAACCCTCAATAAATATCCTCACTCTCTCACGATCAGTGGGAAGTATCATAAGTGCATGCTTGGCTAGAATGATAAACTTGGTCTCGCACTGAGTGACAAACATAGAACCCTGTTGGAGGCGCTCAAACTGCCTCCGAAGATCCTTTCGCTGAGTAACTGGAAGAAAATTCCCCAAGAATAACTCGGAGAATTGAGCTCAAGTCAATGGTGCAGACCCAGCTGGTCTGGTCAGGCAATAATCTCTCCAGCAAGTCTTGGCTGCGCCAGATAACCGAAAAGTAGCAAAGTCAACTCCATTGGACTCCACTATGCTCATGTTCCGAAGAACTTCATGACAGCTGTCCAAATTATCCTGTGGATCCTCTGACGGTGCACCAGTAAAAGTAGTAGTGAATAACTTGGTGAACCGATCTAGTCTCCATAGAGCATCTGCTGACATAGCTGCACCCTTGGCTGCCGGTGCCACAATACCCGGCTGAGCTACTCCAGTTGTCTGAGGTGCTGGAGTCTGAAACTTAGTGGAAACCTGCTATGGGGTATGAATAACAGGAGTTTGGGTCCCTCCCCCAGCCTGAGAACCAGCTGGTGCAGTAGGAAGAAGACCGGCCTGAGCCACACTCTCCATAAGTCCCACCAAGCGGACTAGAGCATCCCGAAGCCCTGGGGTGGCAATGAAACCCTCCGGGACATGAGCTGGTCCAACTGGAACCGTCCGAGCAGAAACCTCACCGGCATAGTCTACCTGTGGGTCCTCTACTGGAGCCGCTGCTCTATCTCTGCCTCGGCCTATAGCACGGCCTCCGCCTCGGCCCCTCGTAGGAGCTGCAATAGGGGGATCGGGCTGCTGACCGGTCGATGAGGAAGCACGCGTTCTCTCCATCTGTGAGAGAGTAAGATATAGACTCAATTAGTATTTAGAATTAAGATGGCACGACAGAGATTGAAAGATATGAAGTTATTCCTAACTTTGCAGCCTCTGGGGGATAAGTACAGACGTCTCCGTACCGATCCCTCAGACTCTACCAAGTTTGTCCGTGAGTTGTGAGACCTAAGCAACCTAGGGCTCTGATACCAACTTGTCACGACCCGAAATCCCACCTTCAGGCCGTGACTGCATCTAACGTAGAACCCGCTAGACAAGCCAACGTGTAAACTACACTAACATAATAACGCGGAAATTAATGGAAACAATTAGGATTAGTTTACAATTTTTAACAACAAAAGTAGATAAGTTTCAAAACTAAGTGAAATTTACAAAATAAAATACGTGGCCATAATCCCAAAACCTGGAGTCACAAACTCACGAACTGTCTATAAGAATACTAAATACAAAGTCTGAAGAAAATAGTACATGAACTATCTTAGAAACTATGAGATAAACAAGACATGATAGGAAAAATAGGGATAGATGACACGCCAAGGTCCACGAACGTCTGCGGGTCTACCTTGAAATCTCCGGGGTGGACTGGAGGATACTTCTTCTAACGATGTCCGCTGGGTCTGGCTGCGAGATCTGCACAACATAAAGAAGTGCAGGTGTAGCATCATTACAACTGACCCCATGTACTGAGTAAGTGTCGAGCCTAACCTCGGCATAGTAGTGGTGAGGCTAGACACGACAACGATAACCTATTCCCTCACAAAAGTTAGGCAAGAAACTTACCTCGGGTCCAAGAATAGCAATTCAAGCTTCTAATACCGCCTTTCCTTTTGAATTCAACTCCAAAATGACAATATCTAGACATAATTAACTTATTAACATCAATAATGACTCATTAATACAATCCCATAGCCTAATTTTACAATTCCTAGCATTCTTCCAAAAATACCAAAATTCGACCCCGGGCCAGCTTGGCCCAAACACGAGGCTCGGACCTAAACCCGATTACCCATACCCCCACGAGTTCCAATATATAATTTGTTTTGAAATCCGGCCCTAAATTGAGGTTGAATTACCCAAAATCCCATAAACCCTAACTCTACCCAAAACCCCTAATTTCTACTTTGATTTTTGGATTTTAGGCCTAGATTCTAGTGTGAAATCTTGTAAAGAGAAGTTAAGGAGTAAAGAAAATGAGTTATAAATCACTTACAAATGTTTTGGAGAAGAAGGAGTGTTTGGAAAATCGCCTCTTATGTTTTTAGGGCTTTGAAATATGAAATAACTGAAATTCTCGTATAATTATACCCATTTCTGGTCCCACACCGAGGTCAGCAAAAGAACGACCGCGGCCGCGGTAGCAAATGACAAGAACGTCCAAATTACGATTTCTTTACCTTGCTGGAAACTAGACACAAAGGGCTACAACCTTCGTTTTTGAATCATCTCGAAATGCCTTGTATATCAAAATATATAGTCCTCCAAAGTCGGACCAGTGGTCCATCTCCCCACCGCGGTCCGCGAAAAAACGACCGCGGCCGCGAAGCCCTCAGCGCAGTCCACGAAAATAGGACCGCGGGCAGTGGTGGTCAGTTCAGGGATCGAGTGCTGTGACCTCCAACAGCTATATTTTAAGCCTAAAAACATCCCGGGACCTACCCGAAACTCACCCGAGCCCTCGGAACCTCAAACCCAATGTACACACGACTTCAAAAATCACCCTACGGACTTATTCGAGTAATGAAACCACCAAATAACATCAAAAACAATGAATTAAACTCCAAAATCTATAGAATTTTCTCAAACTTCATAAACTGTCAATCTTTTCCATTTTTGATCCGAAACACGTCATTTCAAGTCCGTTTTACACAAAATTTCATAGGTAACATACATAACATATATTAAACCTGTTGCGGGCTCCGAAACCATAATACGGGCCCGGTAACACGGTTTTCACATCAACATTCATTTTCAAACATCTTTATTATTTTCAGAAAACAATTTTCTTTAAAAAATCATTTTCCAAACTTGGGACCTCGGAATTCGATTTCGAGCATACGCCCATGCCCCATATTTTCCTACGGACCCTCTGGGACCGTTAAATCATGGGTCTGGGTCCGTTTACCAAACATGTTGACCAAGGTCAACTTTAATCAATTAATTATTAGAAATTTCATTTTTCATTAAGTTTTCACATAAAAGCTTCCTGACTACCTGCCCGGGCTGCACACGCATATCGAGGTGAGATTAACAGAGGCTTTCGGAGCCTCAGAACAAAATTTTGAAATATAATTATACACAATGACCTTTTGGGTCATCACACCAGCGGGGATACGAACCAATCTCCCCCATTTACAGAACTCACAATTTTTCTTTTGATGTTGGAACAAAGAATAAAACACGCAAGAAAGTCACGAATCGCAACACAGTTGCAAATGCTAAAGCTCATTGTCCACACAAAGAACGAACTTATTCAGAGTTACAAAATCCATCGCACTTGCCGACATTTGCCATCATCACAAACAAACAATGCTCCGCAGTCACAATGCTTATGATACCGCAATCTACTACCAACTAAGAAATTCTACTGTCATTTATTATTTAATCTTGCATAAGGCTACCCTTTTGACTTCTGTTTCCATGAGACTAAGCTCTATCTCCATCTGCATGAGGTTAAGCTCTACCTCCATTTGCATAAGGCTACCTTTATGCCTTCTTATGCATAAGGTTACCTTTCTGCCTTCTGTTTGCATGAGACTAAGCTTTGTCTCCATCTGCATGAGGTTAAGCTCTACCTCCATTTGCATAAGGCTACCTTTATGCCTTCTTATGCATAAGGTTACCTTTCTGCCTTCTGTTTGCATGAGACTAAGCTTTGTCTCCATCTGCATGAGGTTAAGCTCTACCTCTATTTGCATAAGGCTACCTTTCTGCCTTCCTCTGCATAAGGCTACCCTTCTGCCTTCCGTTTGCATGAGACTAAGCTCTGTCTCCATCTGCATGAGGTTAAGCTCTACCTCTATTTGCATAAGGCTACCTTTCTGCCTTCCTCTGCATAAGGCTACCCTTCTGCCTTCCGTTTGCATGAGACTAAGCTCTGTCTCCATCTGCATGAGGTTAAGCTCTACCTCCATTTGCATAAGGCTACCTTTCTGCCTACTATTTGCATGAGACTCTGTCTCCATTTTCATGAGGTTAAGCTCTGCCTCCATTTGCATAAGGCTACCTTTCTGCCTCCAATTCACTTTTTCATCAAGACTAAGCGCTGTCTCTCAAGCACTATTTACTTCTCTTTTCTTTCGGGGTAAGCCCTGCCCTTGAATTCGCAAGACTAAGCTATGTCTTGTCAGCATCATATTACTACATTTCATGGGCTGAAATATCGCCAACCTGTCCAAAGGCGTCATCGTTCGGAGGCACCATCTTCATGGCCCGAGAACACAATGTCATGGCCTGAGGATCTTTATCAATTTTGCATATCATTATTCAAAGGCGTCATCGTTCGGAGGAACCATTCTCATAGCCCGAGAACATCATTTCATGGCCTGTGAATCCTTCGTCAAACAATTCGTGGCCCAGGACATCATGGTCTGATGACGTCATCCTTAACCGTCCAAAGACAACGTTCATAGTCCAACAGGAACTTGCATCATGTATAAATTTTCGCACAATATGCGCTTGTATTGTTTTACTTTTGCAGGTAACCCGGCAAGAGACGACTATCCTAGCAGGAGTGGTCCTGCTCTAGTTCTCCCAACCATATCAAACCTAATTGTTCACTCATTAAGCTTTATATGTTGCGTCCGTTCTTATGATTGCCCCATCGGTATACTTCGCCGATGGGTCCGGAACTACATACGGCATGATTCCTGTAAAACCAGGGATATGTAGGCAACTCAGAAGCCAGGGTGCGGCCTAAATCTCTTCAACCGTTTCGCTCGGTCAAAATTGGCCATCATATCTTTACCCGACAACTCTTTCATCCTTTCCGGGTAAAGAGGGGCAGCTGTTGATACCCAATTTTTCCTTAAATTATTTTTTTATTTGCATGTATACCTTCAAAATCAGGCTTTCATAGCAATTGGTATTTTTCTATAATTTTCTATATTTTTATTAATTCTTTTTAATTTATCCAGTATTTTATTTCTAATAACTAATTACAAAATTGCATTACAAATGACTTCAAAAACATTTCTTGACTTAAATATTATTTTTGGTCCTATCAAGACCAAATTATTTCACAATTAGCCAAATTGGCACTCTTTGACCATAATTGCAATAACTTTGCAATTATAGCCTAATCGTATGTTTTATGCTATTTTTAACCAATAATTGGTCATTTATATTTTTAAATACTAATTAAACATTTTAATCTAATTTGCTAAGATCTATTTCATTTCTTTACAATTATCAGTTGTTTTATAAATTATTTTAGCTAATTTAATTGGGTATCTAATAATTAGCCATCTTTATTTAAATTGTAGCCTAATTTGACCTGATCCCTAACACAATTGAATTAACCAAAAATACCCAAGACCAATAAACTATCCTACCCAGCCCAGCTCAAAATTAATCTCGACCGTTGATCGAAGTTGATCAACAGTCTAGATTTCCCCCATCCATAATTAACCTAAAGACTAACCCCCCCCCCCCCTCAATTTCTCTCATTACCCCCCTTTCACTTCCATCTGTCTCTCAACTCTCTCTCTCTCTCTCTCAACTCTCTCGTCTATATGACTTCCTCCGTTAAACCTGGCCCCTTCTCCGGCCGTTGCCTTGCTGGAATCCATGGTGATTCCATCATCTATAGCCTTATGGATCCCACCTTAACATGTGTCACTGCTTTTGAGGCCCTCAAGTGAACCAGAGGCGGTTCACTCACCACCTAAGTTCTCATGCCATTTTTTCCGACCACACATGGTCGTCTGAGTAAGATCTACCACTTTTCCGGTTGAAACCGGTAAAATTTGTGAGTTTCCTTCCTCCTCTCTGGGTTCTCTTTGAAAACCCTAACTTTGAACCCTCCGGTTCCTTTAGATCTGTAACAGATCTGTGTGTATTATGAGATCTTTGCATGTTTTCTTTAAAGATTCTCATGTTTCTTGAATGACTCTTCATTTTTCCAAAACTAGGGTTTTTAAAATCCTTTACAAAACAGTTCTCCTTCTAATTTCTCAGCATTATTTCATGACTTTATCATGTTTAAACGTTATTTGAGCCTTTCCATTTTTGTTTGAGTCAGTTTTGATAAAAACCCCTAAATTTCTTGGGTACAATTTGTGAGTCTGAGTTAATTGCGATAATGTTTACATGTTCTAGCATGACTACCTTGCTTTCATATGTACTCTGTATGTTTTTGTGATTTTTTGCTCTATAATTGTTGTTAGGGTTTCTGATTCTTTGTCGCCTCTGCCTAAACTATGATTGTCTACTTTTTCTTTTATTTATCTGTTATTTTCTCATATGAGTCCCTAATTTTGTGATTAGGGTTTCTGATTTTTCTTTTGCTTAGTATATGTTATTCCGTTCAAATCGATATTATTTTATCATTTTGAATCTTTGAATAAGTGTGATTAGTGCTTTATTGATTTTTACACTATATTCTTTACTGATTTTGGGTTTTCCTTAAATATGTGATATTTTCCTTTGAGTAATACTGATTTCTTGTAATTCGAGGATTTCCTTACTGATGTTTTAGAAACTGAATCATCTCTTGCCTTATTTCAGTGAATTAACATGCTGTCAAATTGAACTTCCTTAATTAGGACATCCTGAATTTGGTCTTAATCACGTGCTCTATACTTTTACTATCCTTTATATGGTAAAATCAGTTCTTCAATTGATTTCTTTCCTTGTTTATCACTGTTTGTATCCGTTTGAACTATGACTCCTTAAATTGGATTCTAATTAGAGTTTATTTCTATAATTATGCTGAACTATTACTTGTTACCGTATGCTTTTGCGTGTTTTCAAACTATATATACTTCACTCTTTCATTATCAAAGACAGGAACAGACATTGTTCTAAACCCTTTCTCACACACACACATACTCTCTCTTGCTCTACTTTCTGGTTACTGGCTACTCTCAAACGGCTGCAAGCCAAGACTGAGTATTATACTCTCTTGCTATTCATTCTGTGCTTATTCTCTCTTACAATTCGAGTGTCAGAAACAACATGCTTCTCTTAGTGCTTCAGTTTATCCTGTTTCTAATGTGTTTCTACCTGTGGTTTTGTTGCGATGTTTGCACTTGATTTGCTTATATTGTTATCCATTTTACATGTTGTGCATCCCCCCTCCCCTTAGACTCAGCATATTACCCCTTTTATATTCCTCAATGTGATTTTGTTTCATTGGTACCCCTTTTGATTTTTAGCATGAACATCTTTGTGGTAAAACTGTTTCTGTGGTCATTAGATTCTGTGTAAGTCTATAATACACCCCTAAGAACTTCTCTGATTCTAACTTATGTGCAATTCTGCCTATTGTGTACCTATTATTATGTGTTTCCTATTTGCCCCCAACCCCTGACTTCCCTGTTTGTGATTGTTGAAATGGTTATGTTCTTTGTTTCTTGTTCTATGTTTTGATCCTAAGATTTTGATTGTCTTACCTTTTTTTTTTGTCAGACTGTTTTCACTCAAGTAAAACTCTTCTATTGTTCTTCAAAACTTATTTCAGACAAGTTATTTTCAAAAGTTGTTTTCTTACTCGATTTTTTCAAAACTATATCAATCACTCTCACTATACTCTTAGAGGTTTAGGGTCTGCCCTCTAATATGTGACTGCTTTGGCTCCCATGAGACCCCTCTGAACTCTGATGCATTAGAGCTGGCCTTTCCACATTGCACTTACTCATATGGTTATGAAAATCTGGGTGTAAGCACTGCCCAGGATCCCTTGAGGTCCTTAGGGAACTCTGACATACCCGGATTATATGAAAGGCTGTGAAACATCTGGTGGCATTGAGACTTATGGAGATCTTGGGCCTATTGGTAGCCTCCCTATAGTATAGCTTCTTATTTTCTTATTTATATATGCAATTTATGCAAATGGTCTGTAATAATTATTTGTAAATAACTATTGGAGATGGATAGTGAAAAGGGAAAGGGGTAACTATGCATGTTAAAGGGTAGGAACTATGCTATTAGGTTTATATTCCCTATTTGCGCAATAGAAATCATGTTTAGGATTAACATGTGCAAAGCATGTCATGCATTAGAAATCATGCTCTTTAGGCTTCATGAACACTGTTTCAGCACCTTATTTTAGTACTGTCACTTATCACTTAGAAAGTCTGTGATAGAGTAAATAATGCTAATAATTTGTATCTTATAAAATCATGTTTCATATTGTTATGTGCACTTAGAAATCTTGTCCCTAGGATAACACTAATAAACATGTAATCTTTGCATATCCTGAAAATCATGCTTACTGCTACAATTATTGTGCATTTAGAAATCTTGCTTAGGATTCTGCATATAAATAATCCTGCTTTGTATGTGCATTAGATATCATGTTATAGGTTCTCACTCGCTCAATTACGCTTAGTCTAACTATTGATGCATGAACAAGGGCATAAAACAGCTTTACTCAGTTTTTCTAATCAACTGGCAATCATCATGTATATTTGCAACACCTAAAACAATATGTTTAGGTAACATAATCACAAACAATCTTTTGAATTCTAAAATTGGTATATATTGTCTCACACCTAGGCGAGCCTTAGGTGATCAAACTGTTAAAAACTGGAAACCTGTCTCTTTGTGTATGTTGTCTAATACTCAACAGGTTTTAAAAATTAGTAGGCAAACTAATTAGGGCCCGTTTCTGAGTCACAAAACAAGTCTGCATATCTACTCATGTTCTGAACTCACACAGACACCATGTCTTAGGATTCCAAATTTCTACACTGCCCTTAATTGTGTTTGAGTCATGCTGTTTATTTGCATTACCTGTGGAGGTAAATTTGAGCCTTTTATCTGCTTTTCTTTGTTCCCATCTACTGCAGTCCTATGTGTTCTTTTCTTGTCGCCTTAGAATTTTTCCTTTAAACCTGAGGGTCTGCCTAGAACTGCCCTTATCGGCCGAGGTCCTAAATTTCTCTAGGACCATTAGGAAGAGATGGTTAACAACATGCAATAGAGGTCGTAGACCAACACTCGCTTTAATAAATGTTAAGGGGTGGGAAGGGTAGATATGGATATGATGACCGGTACGCTAGTACCACGTGTATCCCTTCTTTGAGGAGTGAGTGTCGGGTAGTGTACTGATGTGATCCATATGACAAACAACCTAGGACTCCCCATATCCTTTATATGCATGCTTAGATCATAGCTCTTTCATAAACCTTACGTAGACATTAAATCTTTTTAAACTTTTGCAACGCATGTGTGCTTAGACTGCGAATCTTTCAAAACTCTTTACTTGTCTAAACAATTAATTGCCTACTTGCTACTTACTTAAATTTACAAAGTTGTTTGGTCGGGAACCACAGTTGCGGACTTTGAGGGGTGCCCTAACGCACCTTAACTCGTTAGGTGGCGACTCTTTGAATCTTTGCATAACCCTTTCCCAAAACAAAACGACTTGTCCCAATAATGTCAAACACACTGATCGACCCAAAAGGAGTTGGAAAAAGGGGGGGCATGGCGCTATGGATGAGAACCCCTCCATTAAACGACGGTAGTAACCCGCCATACCCAAGAAGCTCCTGATCTCAGTGGCTGTAGTGGGTCTAGGCTAGTTCTTGACTGCCTCAATTTTCTTAGGATCAACCTGAATACCCTCAGCTGATACGATATGACCCAAGAAGGCTACTGAATCTAACCAGAACTCACATTTTGAAAACTTGGCATACAACTGATTATCGTTCAAGGCCTGGAGTGATATACGTAGGTGTTTCTCATGCTCTTCCCGACTGCGGGAGTATATAAGAATGTCATCAATAAACATGATCATGAAAGAGTCCAGATGGGGCTTGAACCCAATTCATCAAGTCCATAAAGGCTGCTGGAGCATTAGTTAGCCCAACAGACATAACCAGAAATTCATAGTGCACATACCTCATCTGAAAAGTTGTCATAGGAATATCGGGTGCCCTAATCTTCAGCTGATGATAGCCCGATCTCAAACTAATTTTCGAAAATACCTTAGCACCCTGAAGCTGATCGAATAGGTCATCAATTCTCGGCAATGGATACTTATTTTTTATAGTAACTTTATTCAGCTGCCGGTAGTCTATACATATCCTCATCGACCCATATTTCTTCTTTACAAACAAAACCGGTGCACCCCAAGGCGAGACACTAGGTCTTATGAAACCCTTATCTAAAAAGTCTTGCAACTGTTCTTTCAACTCTTTCAATTCTGGCGGGGCCATCCGATGGAGGAATGGAAATGGGTTGAGTGCCCGGAGCCACATCAATACAGAAATCAATATCCCTGTCGGGTGTCATACCCGGCAGGTCTGCAAGAAATACCTTGGGAAACTCACGAACAATAGGAACTGACTCTATGGAAGAAACCTCGGCATCAGAATCACGAATATGAGCAAAATAAGCCAAACACCCCTTCTCCACCATGCGGCGAGCCTTGGCATATGAAATCACCTGGTTGAGAGAATGGCCAGGAGTCCCTTTCCATTCTAATCGAGGAAACCCCAGTAAGGCTAAAGTAATTGTCTTGGCGTGACAGTCTAAAATGGCATAATAGGGCGACGACATATCCATGCCCGATATAACATGGAAGTCAACCATGTCTAGAAGTAAGAGATCCACACTAGTTTCAAGACCTTCTATGACTACCACGCACGAATGATACACACGATCTACCATAATAGCATCCCCAACCGGTGTAGAAACATAAACAGGAACACTCAAAGAATCATGGGGCACATTGAAATACAAGGCAAAATAGGATGATACATAAGAATAGGTAGACCCCGGATCAAACAAAACTGAAGCAGCTCTATCACAAACTGAGATGATACCTGTAATAAGAGCATCAGAGGACTCCGCCTCAAGCCTGGCTGGAAATGCATATAGTCGGGGGCTGGGCCCCGCCACCTTGAACAACACCTCTGGGAGGTCCTCCACCTCTAGCCATCTATCCACCACCTTTAACATTCTGGCCTTTACCTCTAATTACCTAACCCCTACCCCTTGTTGTCTGGGCAGGTGGTACTGGAGTTGGTGCTGGAACTATAGCACGAGAACCCTACTACTGAAACTGATTACCCGCGTATTTCGAACAAGTCCTCCGTACATGCCCATATTCACCACACTCAAAACATCCATGCTGAATAGTTTGCTGACCCGGATGAATCGGATGATCACGATGAAAACTCTATAAAGGAGGTGCTCTAATAGGAGCTAAAGGAGCACTATAGACTGGCTGAGCAGAAGGAGGCATATAAGAACCACGACCTCCGGAAGTACCCTGTGAAGCCTGTAGTGCTGAATGGAATGGCCTGGAAGAATGGCCTCTGCTAAATGAAGTCCCACCTCCATACGAGGCACCGCTGAATTCACGGGAATGATGAGATCTCTTGTCTGACCCCTGACCTCCCATCCCCAAGACCGACTCAACCCTCATGGCCACATTAGCCGCATCCTGAAATGAAATCTCAATCCATGTCTCCTTAGCCATCTGCAACCTGATGGGCTGAGCAAGGCCATCAATAAACCGTCTTACCCTCTCTCTCTCAGTGGGCAATAAAAGAATAGCATATCTAGCAAAATCCACAAAACAAGTATCATACTGGGTCACAGTCATGCTGCTCTGTTGAAGTCTCTCAAACTGACGATGCTTATTCTCTCGAGTAGTAATAGGCAAGATTTCTCCAAAAAGAGATGAGAGAACTGATCACATGTCAGCACAGGTGATCCAACTGGCCTAGTCAACAAACGGTCCCTCCACCATTTCTTGGCGGAACAAGTCATATGAAAAGCCGCGAAATCGACCCCATTGGTCTCCAGAATACGTGTAACGACCCGACCGGTCATTTTGCGTATTAGGAGCCTGTTCCCCTAAATGAGACTTCCAGTAGTGGCTTATTATGATTTATGACTTGCAGGGTCGGGTTGTTCGGGATTTGGAAAGGTTTAGAGTGCTATAGGAACACTTGGTTCCTTAAAGTTGGCCTTTTTGGCCAAGTTTGACTTCGGTCAACATTTTCAGTAAACGACCTCAGAATCGAGTTCCAACAGTTCCAGTAGCTTCGTATGATGATTTCGGACTTGGGCGTATGTTCGGAATGGGGTTTCGATGACCAGAGAGCATTTCGGCGCCCAATATAGAAATAAGGATTTCCTTAAGTTAGAAATTTGGTTTGGAACGTGTTTTGTGTTATCGAGGTCCGAATGAAATTTCGAGATCTGGAGTAGTTTCGTTATGTCATTTATGACTTGCTTGCATAATTTGGTGTCATTCCGAGTAGTATAGGTCGGTCCGGTGCATTGTTATAGAATTCAAGAACTTGAAGTTCTTTTTTTTTAAGCAAATCCACTAGGCGAGGAGCCTAGGGCTAGTTTTATTGATAATAAAAAGAAAAACGAACCACATAGGAATAGTACAAATACGGAGGACAATAGCACCCGTAGCATTGCCTTTATGCCTCGGCTATATAATCACTCCTCTGCGCCTCACAATGCCCTATATGGCAGCCTCATGTAGAGGAGTCATGGTGTAGCTGCCGGCAAAGTCTCACGAGCGCATATAATCTCATAGCCAATTGGATATCTTTCCAAAGGCATAGAACTAAATCAACACAAAAGGGGATAAACCTTACCTTACTAAGTCCTATCGAGGCATAAATTCTTAAGTTGTGATTTTAGGGGTTTTAGGAGGTGATTTTGAGTTTTAGCATTGTTTTGAGTGTTCCGAAGGCTCGAGCGAATCCGTATTATGATTAGGGATTTGTTGGTATATTTTGACGAGGGATAGGGTGGGCCCAGCTGCCTCTCGGGCAACCATCGGGGCTAAAAACCAGCTAATGCAACTGCTGGTGCACCTGAACTGGTGTGACTGTAGGTCTGGTTGCCCAGTCGCAGGTGCGGGACCGCTTCTGCGGTCCCCGGCATTGCAGCTGCAGCCCCAGGTGAGGCCCCCCTTTTTTAGCAGGTGCAGACCTTGGTCCGCAGGTGCGAGATCCTCTCCGCAGGTGCGATCCCCATCCTCCTTATCCACTTCCGCAGGTGTGAGATCGCAGGTGCGGTCCCTGAGCCGCAGGTGCGAAAACACTGTAGGCCAGGCAGTGTCTTCATTTAAATACGGGAGTCTTCATTTTTCTTCTCACTTTCCTCCATTAGAGACCCTGGAAAGATTTGGAAAATTGCTCCACGACCAACCACTGTAAGGTAAGTCAATTTCACCCTAAAATTAGTTTTAATTCATGAATTCCTAGTAAATTACCTACTAAATTAGTGGAAATTCAAGATTTGGGTAGTAATTTAGGTTTTTGAGGAATTTGATGAAATACTCAGTTATTGCTATGAATTCAAGCGGAAATCGTACATTTACGACCCTTAGGCTATGGGTGAGTGATTCCTTCCAGAATTTTCGGAATTCGAGCGTGCAAAACCACGGTTGAATTTTGGGAATTCTTCAAGAATGTTGAATTATTGAATAAATAGGATAATTTCTCAAGAGTGTAGCTGACGGCAAAGTCTCACGAGGGCATATAATCTCATAGCCAATTGGATATCTTTCCAAAGGCATAGAACTAAAGCAACACAAAAGGGGCTAAACCTTACCTTACTAAGTCCTATCGAGGCATAAATTCTTAAGTTATGATTTTAGGGGTTTTAGGAGGTGATTTTGAGTTTTAGCATTGTTTTGAGTGTTCCGAAGGCTCGAGCGAGTCCGTATTATGATTAGGGATTTGTTGGTATATTTTGACGAGGGATAGGGTGGGCCTAGCTGCCTCTCGGGCAACCATCGGGGCTAAAAACCAGCTAATGCAACTGCTGGTGCACCTGAAATGGTGTGACTGCAGGTGTGGTTGCCCAGTCGCAGGTGCGGGACCGCTCCTGCAGTCCCCAGCATTGCAGCTGCAGCCCCAAGTGAGGCCCCCCCTTTTTAGCAGGTGCAGACCTTGGTCCGCAGGTGTGAGATCCTCTCCGCAGGTGCGATCCCCATCCTCCTTATCCACTTCCGCAGGCCTGAGCCGCAGGTGCGAAAACACTGTAGGCCAGGCAGTGTCTTCATTTAAATACGGGAGTCTTCATTTTTCTTCTCACTTTCCTCCATTAGAGACCCTGGAAAGATTTGGAAAATTGCTCCACGACCAACCACTGTAAGGTAAGTCAATTTCACCCTAAAATTAGTTTTAATTCATGAATTCCTAGTAAATTACCTACTAAATTAGTGGAAATTCAAGATTTGGGTAGTAATTTAGGTTTTTGAGGAATTTGATGAAATACTCAGTTATTGCTATGAATTCAAGCGGAAATCGTAGATTTACGACCCTTAGGCTATGGGTGAGTGATTCCTTCCAGAATTTTCGGAATTAGAGCGTGCAAAACCACGGTTGAATTTTGGGAATTCTTTAAGAATGTTGAATTATTGAATAAATAGGATAATTTCCCTACTTTGAGCAGGAATTGATGTGATTGTACCATATTTGGCTAGTTACGAGTCCCCGGGTGTAGAGTTCGGAGTTTCGGACGCATCCTTGGTCTGAGAGGAAGATTAGACACGAGGTGAGTCTCCTTTATAACCTTGTAAGAGGGAATTGTCCCCATAGGTGTTCTATATTCTATGTGTAATTGTGTTGGGGGCTACGTGCGTACCAAGTGACGAGAGTCCGTACGTAGCGACTATTATGCCATGTCGGGTAGTTTCAGGACTCACAGGCATGTCTTATGTGGCGCATATGTATCTTTAGGCGTACTTTGAGTTGCTTATTATCTTTGAACTAGCATGAAAATGGTGGAAAGTTGCCTATGAATTTCCAGTGAATTGATCATTGTTACAAGTATATCCTCTACGGAGCTTATTGATAAATTCGGTATATATATGTATATATAAGATTCAGCACCCGAGTCGCAGGTATGATTCGCGAGTGGGGGAAGCTTTATGATAAATTGGTACAAGTGTGTCAGCACCCGAGTCGCAGGCATGATCCGCGGACGGGGGAAGCTTCATGGTAAATAAGTACTATGTGTCAGCACCCGACTCACACATATGATTCGCGAGTGGGGGAAGCTTTACGACTATTCAGCGCTTAGATGTTTCCTTTACGACTCCGGTTGGTTGTCTTATTCCTGTGTGCGCATGACTATTTGGTACTGTTTCAATGATATTGATTTGACCGATATTTGGAGAAAACAGAAAGTGGATATTGTCATTTACTTTCAGTTTTTACTTGGATTTCTGTGTTTTACACGTATTTGCTGTACACTGTCATACATGCCTACTGTTTCCATTATATCCTGTTATATTCTACTGTTGGACCTTAGTGAGTGTCAAGTCGACCTCTCGTCACTACTTCTTCGAGATTAGACGGGATACTCACTGGGTACATATTTATTTATGTACTCATGCTGCACATTTGTACTTAACTGTACAGGTTCTGAGGCTGGTGCATCTGGTTATCAGACCGGAGCTAGATATTGATTGTAGCGGACCTGACTTCACGGTGAGCTGTTTTCCCTGACGATCCAGCAGCACCCTGGAGTTTTCTTTTGCTTATGTTCCCGTCTATTTATTTCAGACAGTGGGATTGTATATTCTATCTTTGTATATTCGGTTAGTACGCCCGTGACACTCGTGACACTAGTTCCTGGCACACACATAGTAGTTGTGTAAATTATGTCCATACATATATGTATATTGTGGACCCACGATTCTTTATGACTGCTTTTGTTTAAAACTGGTTAATTATCATTCGACATTATGTTTCAAAATATATAACTGGGTATATAATGAAGTAATTAATCGGATAAGGAAGAACCCTTAGTGAAATTTAGTGTTGGCTTGCCTGACCCCGTTGTTGGGTGCCATCACGACCTGAGTTAGGATTTTGGGTCGTGACAATACGCATATTACGCAGAACCTCATGATAACTATCCAGATTTTCTGAGGGTCCTCGGAAATAGCACAACTAAAATGAATAGGGAAAAGATTGATAAACCTGTCCAGTCTCCACAAAGCATCTGAAGACATAGTTGCCCCATTAACGGGTGGCACTGCTGCAACTGGCTGAATTACCCCAACTAGATTGGCTACTGGGGTCTGAACCTGAGGAGTTGTCTGAACTAGAGTGTGAGTAGCAGGAGTCTGGACCCCTCCTCCAGCCTGAGATACGGCTGCTGCAACTGGGAATGTGCCAGTCTGGGCCACTCTCCATCAGGCCCACTAAACGGACAAAGGCATCCTGAAGAACCAGGGTGGCAATAAACCCCTCGAGAACCTGAGATGGTCCCGCTGGAACGGTCTGTGCTGGAACCCTCTCATTAATCTCGATCTGAGGTTCCGCGGCTGGGGATGCTGCCTGAGCAATGGGCTAAGTCCTGCCCCTGCCTCGGCCTCTGGCGTGGCCTCGGCCTTTGCCCCTAGTAGGAGCTGCTGCTGCTGGAGGACCAGAATTCTGGTCAATGGAGGATGAAGCACGTGTTCTCGCCATCTGCGAAAGAATAGAAGAATCCAAATAAGTAATTGAGATACAAGAATCGCCGATATAATAGAAATAAAAATGGAGTTGTTTCCTAACTTAGTAGCCTCTGAGAGATAAGTCTAGACGTCTCCGTACTGATCCTTCAGACTCTACTAAGCTTGAACGTGAATTGTGAGACCTAAGAAAACCTAGTGCTTTGATACCAACTTGTCACGGCCCAAATTCCCCCAACCTTAGTGATCGTGATGGCGCCTAACACCACACTTGCTAGGCAAGCCATGATTTTCCAGTTAAGCATAATGAACAATTATAAAATAAACTTAAGCTACTGATTTTCAATGAATAAATCCGAACATAAAATAATAAACACTTAATTAAACCAAGCCACAAACTAATTATATAAATTACTCTAAGACTACCCCAGGGTCTGGTGTCACAACTCATGAACTACTAAAGAATACTACAAATACTGGGCTGAAAGAAATAGTGTAATTGTCCTGAATATACTAAAACAATTTTATAAAAATAGTGACAAGGCAACGACGCGACATTAACAATATAACTTGTGACAATAATAAATAAAAGCAAGAAAGAAATCTAGAACAAGTAAATAATAACAACTGCAATAACAAATTTAAAATAACTCAGTCACCTTTTCCAGGTCTCAGCTATAACCAATCCTCGAATAAATCTCCAAATTTTCATACTTTACTTTAAAACAACCACATGTACAAAATATGAGAAAAATCGTAGAGTAAAACGAGGATTTCCAAATCTTTGAATTTAAATCAATAAAACATACTTATTCACCCTTATCACAATCAACCTGTCCACCTTTATAACAATCGAATATCCACCCTTATTACAATAAATTATCCACACTTATCACAATCAATTTCGCCACCCTTATCACAATCGATTTCGCCCCCTTATCACAATCAATTTTTATTTTCGTATCAAAAACTTTCAAAATTCAAGCCAAGCCTTTCACAACACTTTTATTTCAACAATTGTAAACATTAAACTATATTTCTCATAAACTCACTGAATATCATCACAACAACAAGAAATCAATAGGACCATAAATAAATATATATATATATATATATATATATATATATATATATATATATCCTAAAATAGTGCCAAACTGCTCAACCTTTTTGTACCACAAGGGAACCAAATACGCAACCAATACTCTTCCAAATAACCAAAATAATATTTAACAGCAAAGTAATAAGGCCTAGTAGCCATAAAAACAACAATGAACATAGAGCAATTAAAACAGGAGTCCATTAAATTGGAAACGGGGAAGGGATCATGTTGAACAAACAATTTGGAGGTGCATAGATACTCGTAACCTAACCTATACACCACACACATGCTAATTCACATAACAAATAAATTGGGGATTCCTATTCCCTCAAGTTAAGGTTAAACCAAGCACTTACCTCAATTTCGTAGGCCACTCACTACTCATATACAGGGTTTCCTTTAAAAACTTGCTCTAACTTGCTCGAATCTAATCATAATTGGCTCAATACATTAATTAATGCTAAAGGAACTAACTTTATTGAAAATATAATTTTTCCTAAGTTTTCTAAAAAAAAAGTGAAAACCCGACCCCGGGCCCGACTGGTCTAAACTCAGGGTTCAGACCAAATTACGTTTACCCATTCATCCACGAACCCAAATATACCATTAGTTCCAAAATCCGGCTTCAATTCGACGTAAAAATTCGATTTTTCCAAAGTTCCCTAATTCTACCCAAACCCTAAATTTTTATCATGAAAATTCTTAGTTTTTGCTCTAAAGTGATGAAAAATAATAAGGAACTGAAGAACAAAGTTTAAAATTGATTACCCATGACTTAGGGATGATAATGGGGAATAAATTTGCTCCTAGGGCTGTGGGTTTTGAAAATATGAAGAAGATGAAGGTCTGCCCGTTTTTATAAGAGTTTATATATTGCTGGGCATTTATTCTATGCGTTCGCGTTCCTTGGTCGCGTTCGCATAGGCTTAATCCTCCAGGACTACGCGTTCGCGAGCCAAAGGCCGCGTTCGCACAGTGCAAATTCCAACCCCTCCCCCAGGTCCCAACTAACTCTATGCGTTCGCTGCTGACCTGGTGCATTCGCGTAGAGTAAATTCCCCAGGCTCTGCGTTCGCACCCTAGGTATATGCGTTCACATAGGGTAAATAACCTCCCCTTCCCGAGGTCCCAACTACACTATGCGTTCGTATCTGGGGGGGTGCTTTCGCATAGAACAAAATGACCCCCCAGCATTTTTACCTTATGCGTTCCCGTTCAAAAGGGTGTGAACGCAATGCATTTAATAGTTGTGCGCCAGCAACAACAATCACAACAGATAGTTTAAGTGAAAAATCATCACGTGGCCTATTTGAAACTCACCCGAGCCCTTGGGGCTCTAAACAAACATGCACACAAGTCTAAAAATATCATACANAACTCATCATTTTCCTCAAGAACACTTATAGTTCATAACTTTTCAACCGGATGTCCGAATCACGTCAAACGAACTCCGTTTTTCACCAAATTTCACAATTAACCTTTAAATATCATAACAAATCAGTACCCATCTTCGGTACCAAAATACGGGCCTGATACCAATGATTTCAAACATTAATTCTTTTCTTTATTTCATAAATATTTCAGCAAAACAATTTCTTTCAAAAATTAATTTCTAAGGCTTGGGACCTCGGAATTCATTTTTGGGCATACGCCCGAGTCTCATATTTTACTGCGGATCTCCCGGGATCTTCAAAATACGGATCCGAGTCCATTTACTCAAAATGTTGACCAAAGTCAACTATAATCAAATTTTAACTCTAGAAATTTCTATTTCTCATATTTTCACATAAAAGCTTTCCGGTTTCACGCCCAGATTGCGCACGTAAAATCGAGGTATTTAAAAATAACCTTTTTATGGCTATTAAGCCTAGAGAGGAGTCTGAATTCATAGAATGACCCCTTGGGTCATCACAAGACATTAAATGGAAAATAATTCAGAAACCCTAATAGGGATTAATTAGGGTAAAAATCACAAAGCAATGAATCTGACTACGGAAAAGCATGTAAGTCAAACACACAGAATGAACCAATACAACTAGTAACATATGAAAACTCATAATCGAAGCAAAACATCAGAAAACTAGAGTTTTCACATAAATCGACTATGTCCTAAGCAATACTTGCATAAATCAGTCAAGAACACTTAAGAATACGCGATTAAACATTTAAAACAAGAAAGCCCTTTGAGAAGATGAATTATAGTAAACCATAGTTTAGGAAAAAATGGGAAATCAGTTGAAGTCTGCCCCGCCCCAAATTTCGGGGAGCGCGACTGGCGCTTAACCGAGTGAACCCGGTCAAGCAATCATGTTAGCCTTTCTTACCCGTCTCCGTTTCGCCCCATGATTAAGTTATAACATCTTTTATTGAGTTAGTAGGAAATAAAGCAAAAGTGTACGTACATAATATTAATCCATTCTTCCTTATATACCGATTTCCAAAAGTTAGGTCTTCCAAAACACACATGCTAATTACAATCTTTATGAGATGGAATTACAGTTACAAGTTAACCCAACAACTACCCAACAACATACATGACCCACATGAGAGTCTACGGAGCCTCTAGGGATAAGGAAGACAAACGAAATCCTTCTGGCTACAAGGCCCCGGCTATACCTCAAAATGTGACAGCATAACCAAAAGATTAACAACATAATTACACATGACCCCGGGAAGAAGCGGGGCTCACCGAGACAGCTGTGGAGGGAAGGAGAGGCACCACTACATGCGATCAACGCAACCTGCTACAGAGCCACCTACATCCATATAAAAGATGTAGTGCCTCCGGCAAAAGGGAAGTTAGTACCATAGAGTACTAGTATGTATGAACAAACTCTACTCCAAGTAGAATAAATAGTAAACAAGTAGGAAAACAATCACATAAATCAAATAACATTATACCGAAATCAAGGAAAACGAGTGAGAGTCCCATAGCATTCTTGTTTCATCTTTTCATCCTTTTGATCAATTAGCATTTTAATGCCAAGTGCCACAACTTGTAATACCACCGTGTCGTTCTTACACGGAGTCCGGTCTCGGCCCAACCGGCTAAGCCATCCCAGTGAGACATATCGACCATCGTAATTTATATCCATATTTCGATGTAAATACCACCATGAGCGCAACATGGAGTCCGATCTAGGTTCGATCGGCTAGGCCATCTCACTTGGGACATAACCTCATCAATTAATTATTCAGTTCGCGTTCCTTTCTCCTCAATTATCACATAGTCCTTAGCACATGGATACATTTTGTAGCTGAGTTTATTTCCCTTTTTATTCATTTAGTGACACTCTTCCTTGTAGAGATAAGTTCCAACATATGATAAATCATACCCATAATAGGATAAGCATAAAGAATCATAATTCATCATTTCAAGTAACATGGAGGCATGAGAGACAACTAAGACAATTAAGGAATAGAAGTTTTCCATCTTAACACATTGAGACAATCAATTCACATAGAACCAAGCAAGGGGCTCATACCAATTACTCGAACACCAATAAGTCGATCCTACGAAGGTCAGAGTTAGCCATACATACCTCGACTGGGTGTTTATCCCTAATTCGTACGATGACTTCCATAATCCTTCACCCTTTCCATCTATTCAACAAAATAACGCAATCGAGTCTTAATTAGGAATTTGATCATAAGCCTAGCTTAATCTAGCATTATACTCCTATTACAAATTTGCTAAAGTACCATCCCCCATTTCTTTCTATTTTTGCCTTTACTTACCCACACATAACCTAGAATCCCTATGCATGCAAGGTCCCTATCCTTACTCCCCAAGAACCATTCACCCATGGCCCACTTTAACTACAACAATGGAATTTAGAGTTGGTGCAATAGAAACTTACCTCTTTGAATGAGTAAAATTTAATCCCTATGTGATTATTCTCAAGCCCTTAGTGATGATTGTGGAGCAATCTTGATGATATGGGAAGCTTATCTTGCACTAGGACCTCTCTCCCTTACTTTGAAAAGTCAGAAAATTAGTTTAGAATGGGTGGGAAAGTGTTTTATATTGATTTGGGGACGAGTTTAAAATTAGAAATTTGGACGCTCTGACTCAACTATGCGGTCGCATATGCGACCGCAAAATGGAAATGCGGCCCGCAAACCTGCCGCAGAAATGACCTCAATTGCGGGAAAAAAAGAAACAAAATGTACGTATGCGGCCATTATGCGGCCCGCATACCTATTCTGCGGTCGCATATTGCGCCGCGGAACTCCCCTCGCAAAACTCCAAGGCAAATATGCGATGGATTATGCGGCCCGCATATCGCCAGCAATTTGGCCCACTCTGCGGCTATTATGCGGTCTGTATAGTGGTTCTGCGACCGTATAGTGGACCGTAGATTTGCACCTCTTTGCGAATTGTCTTCCTTTAAGTCCGTAGGTTATTTTTAATCCAAAAAGTCCGAACCGCGGGGAGCTCGCCGCGAAGAATTTCTATAGCTATAACAACATAGGAATCCAACTGGTATCATTTTGGTTACGCATTATTTTACGGGTCCTTACATCCTCCCCCACTTAAAATCATTCGTCCTCGAATGAGGGTCGGGGTTTTACTTAGGTTCATACATACTATATGTCAACATCCCAATTTATCTAACTCCCAATTTTTGTTCTGAAAATTTTGCCAGAGTTTCCTTTGTAACTAGGCCTATCCACCTGCCATAGAGCCCCCGAAACACATATATACTACGTCATACGATCAATAAACACGATAGATCACAAAACGACACAAATTGAGACTTCATAAAAGGATGGATAACTAGGGAAAGAGTGTTTTTACACAAGCCAAACAAGAAATGCAAATATTTAGAGAAGACAACTTCATGGACCTTTACCTGACTATTCAAACAAATGAGGGTACTTCTTTTTCATTTCATTCTCGGCCTCCCATGTAGCTTCTTCGACTTGTTGGTTTCACCATAATACTTTCACTGATGCAATTTCCTTGTTTCTCAATTTCCGGACCTGTCTATCAAGAGTAGCAACTGGAACTTCTTCATATGACATTTCTTCGTTAACCTCGACGGTCTCCACCGGCACGATGGCAGACGGGTCTCCAACCACCTTCTTCAACATGGATACATGAAACATCGGGTGCACTAGTGAGATCTCAGGGGGCAGCTCAAGCTTGTACGCTACTTGTCATATCCTTTGAATGATTCTATATGGCCCGACGTACCTTGGACTCAATTTACCTTTTCTTCCAAACCGCATGACCCCCTTCAGGGGGAGATACCTTCAAGACCACCCAATCATCTTCCTGGAACTCCAAATCCCTGCGACGAACATTCGAATAGGATTTCTGACAACTTTGAGCAGTTTTCAACCGCTCTTTTATGATTTTAACCTTCTCCATAATAGTTCAGCCTCTCCCACCTCAAACCATCCAATCGGCGACCTACATATCCTACCATACAAGGCCTCAAACGGCGCCATCTGAATACTAGCATGGAAGCTGTTGTTATAAGCAAATTCTTTAAGCGGCAAGTGATCATCCCAGCTACCTTTAAAATCAAGCACACAAGCACGCAATATGTCCTCGAGCATTTGGATGGTCCGCTCTGCTTGTCCGTCAGTCTGCGAGTGGAAGGTTGTGCTGATATTTACCTACGTACCCAAACCTTGCTGAAACTTCTTCAAGAAATTTGCTGTGAACTGCGCGCCTCTATCAGAGATGATGGAAACTAGAGTGCCATGGAGCCTGACTATTTCCTTGATATATAACTGAGCATATTGTTCCACAATGTCGGTGGATTTAACCAGTAGGAAGTGTGTTGATTTCGTGAGATGATCCACGATCACCCAAATTGAGTCAAACTTGCGCGGAGTACGGGGTAGTCCCACCACAAAGTCCATATAACAGAGTCCCGAATGAACCTTCCCACACCTAGAATATGGAGACATTGGAGACCTCGACTGCTGCTGGAACCTCTTTCCTGAACGGCCCTGGAAGTGGGGCCCCCTACTGCTCTGAATCGGCCTAAAGCGACCCCCCTGCTGCTGACCGTACCCGACTAGCGGGGCACTAGATGAATACTGGGGATAAGACTGGGATGGCCCTGATGACCCTCCTCGAAAGGCTCTCTCACCTCTAGATGAATCCCCAAGATTGCCCGATGATCGGGCCCTGCCACCCCCTTCTCGTTACCTCTTATATTTTAACTTCTGGGTCTCTTTAGCATGGGCAAATGCCAGATTTTTCCCATAGTTCATGTCAGAATTTAAAGAAGCTATGGCAGCTTCATTAATAACCAAAGGATCAAGGCCTGCACAAAACGATGAACTCTATCTTCCATGGTTGGCATCATATGAGGAGCATACTTTGACAGGCGCACAAATTCCATATGATATTCTCACACGCTTTGGCTGCCTTGTTTGATTATCTCAAACTCTTAAGAATGGGATGCCCTAGTTTCGGCGGACAAGAAATGGTATATAAAGGCATCCGCGAACTCACTCCACCTCGCGGGAGGGCTCCCCTCCCTGCGAAAGTCCTCCCACATCTCAAACCATGAATATGCCGCCCCTTTCAGACGATAGGAGGCTAGCTCTACTCCCTCCGTCTCAGTAGCACGCATAACTCGGAGGGTCTTATGCATCTTATCAATAAAATCCTGAGGGTATGCTTTGGGATCAGTACTTGCGAACTCTGGAGGGTCTAACTGAAGATACATGTTAACCATGGAACAAGAAGAATCACCTTGCCAACTAGAGGAAGTGGGGGCAACATTAGACCTCTAGGCATGAGAAACTACTAACTGAGTCAGCATCTGAATAGCTCCCCCAAGATCCCCATCAGAAATACCAGGACCGGGAACTAGAGCTGGAGGAGGAGGAGCTGGGATATCAACGGGAGGGATTGTAGCACCCTCCGTAGGGGTAGGAACTGGAATACCCCGGTCTGGAATGGATGAATCAAGAAGATTCATAGTCGGGGAATTATTCTCCCCCGTATCACCAAATTGGGAATCAATGGCCACTCCTAGGGTGGCATTGGCCTCTTGGCCAAGTCGCACTTTCTTCCTAGGTGCCATTTACTGAAAGTTGAAACAATGCACGAGAGAGAAAACAACCTCACTTTCCACTCCATCACACGATATAGGATAACAATGAAGGGTATTATTCCTAAATGTCCAAGAAGCACCCTTATTATAGATGTGGTCGACGACACACCGATAAGAAGGGCTCTACCGGACACGGCTCTGAGACATCCTAGGACACTTTAAAACCAGAGGCTCTGATACAAGGTTTGTCACACCCCAAATTTCTGGGAGCGCGACCGGCGCTTATCCGAGTGAACCTGATCAAGCAAGCATGTTAGCCTTTCCTACCTGTATCCTTTTTGCCACATGATTAAGTTATAACATCGTTTCTTGAGTTAGTAGGAAATAAAGCAAAAGTGTACGTACATATTATTAATCTATTCTTCCTAATATACCAATTTCCAAAAGTAAGGTCTTCCATAACATACATGCTAATTACAATCTTTATGAGATGGAATTACTGTTACAAGTTAACCAAACAACATACATGACCCACATGAGAGTCTACGAAGCCTCTAGGCATAAGGAAGACAAACGAAATCTTGTCGGCAACAAGGCCCCGGCTATACCTCAAAATGTGACAACATAACTAAAAGGATAGCAACATATTTACACATGACCCCGGGAAGAAGCGGGGCTCACCGAGACAGCTGTGGAGGGAAGGAGAGGCACCACTACCTGTGATCAGGCAACCTGCTACAAAGCCACCTACATCCATTTAAAAGATGTAGCACCCCCGGAAAAAAGGACGTTAGTACCATCGAATAGTACTAGTATGTATGAACAAACTCTACTCTAAGTAGAATAAATAGTAAACAAGTAGGAAAACAATCACAGAAATCAAATAACATTATACCGAAATCAAGGAAAACGAATGGGAGTCCCATAGAATTCTTGTTTCATCTTTTCATCCTTTTGATCAATTATCCTTTTAATGCTAAGTACCACCACTTGTAATACCACAGTGTCGTTCTTACACGGAGTTCGGTCTCGGCCCGACCTGCTAATCCATCCCAGTGAGACATATCCACCATCATAATTTATATCCATATTTCGATGTAAATACCACCATGAGCACAACATGGAGTCCTATCTCGGCCCGATCGGCTAGGCCATCTCACTTGGGACATAACCTCATCAATAATTATTCAGTTTGTGTTCCTTTCTCCTCAATTATCACATAGTCCTTAGCACATGGATACTTTGGTAGCTGAGTTTATTTCCCTTTTTATTCATTTAGTAACACTCTTCCTTGTAAAGATAAGTTCCAACATATGATAAATCATACCCATAATAGGATAAGCATAAAGAATCATAATTCATCATTTCGAGTAACATGGAGGCATGAGAGACAACTAAGACAATTAAGGAATAGATGTTTTCCAGCTTAACACATTGAGACAATCAATTCACATAGAACCAAGCAAGGGGCTCATACCAATTACTCGAACACCAATAAGTCAATCTTACGAAGGTTAGAGTTAGACATACATACCTCGACTGGGTGTTTATCCCTAATTCCTACGATGACTTCCAGAATCTTTCACCCTTTCCAATCTATTCAACAAAATAACGCAATCGATTCTTAATTAGGAATTTGATCATAAACCTAGCTTAATTTAGCATTGTACTCCCATTACGAATTTGCTAAAGTCCCGTCGCCCATTGCTTTCTATTTTTGCCTTTACTTACCCACACATAAGCTAGAATCTCTATGCATGCAAGGTCCCTATCCTTACTTCCCAAGAATTATTCACTCATGGCCCACTTTAACTACAACAATGGAATTTAGAGTTGGTGCAATAGAAACTTAACTCTTTGAGTGAGTAAAATTCCATCCCTATGTGATTATTCTCAAGCCCTTGGTAATGATTGTGGAGGAATATTGATGATATGGGAAGCTTCTCTTACACTAGGACCTCTCTCCCTTACTTTGAAAAGTCAGCAAAATAGTTTAGAATGGGTGGGGACGTGTTTTATATTGATTTGGGGTCGGGTTTAAAATTAGAAATTTGGATGCCCCGACTCAACTATGCGGTCGCATATGCGACCGCAAAACGGAAATGCGGCCCGCAAACCTGTCGCAGAAACGGCTTTAACTGGGGGGAAAAAGAAATAAATTGTCCGGGTATACGGCCATTATGCAGCCCGCATACCTGTTTTGCGGTCGCATAATGCGTCACATAGCTGTTCTGTGGTCGCATAATGCGCCGCAGAACTCTCCTCGCAAAACACCAAGCCAAATATGCGATTGATTATGCGGCCTGCATATCAGGTATGCGATCGCATTTTGGGCCGCATAATCACCCTCAAATTGGCCAGCAATCTGGCCCACTCTGTGGCCATTATGCGGTCTGCATAGTGGTTCTGCGATCGCATAATGGACCGCAGTTTTGCACCTCTTTACGAATTTTCTTCCTTTAAGTCTGTAAGGTATTTTTAAGCTCGCCGCGAAGAATTTCTACAGCTATAACAACATAAGAATCCAACTGGGTATAATTTTGGCTACGGATTTTTTTATGGGTCCTTACAAAGTCAGAAAACTTTCAAGGAAAACATGTGAGAGTTGTCGATTCGTCTAAGATCTATATTGATTTGAGAGGATCGAAGATAAAAAAATTAAGGTTTTTCATAGACGAGAACAAGGCTTTGAAAATCAAGTATTCGTAAACAAAATAAGAAAGATTTTTACTCAATGTCGAGCAAATATCCTAAAGCGGACAAGAAATCAAAAGGTGCAAACCAGACCTGCCTAGGACCCTTGAAATCTCCTCAAGGTATTTAGGAGACAGATAGACCATAGAAAATAGGACGCCGGTAGAGGCTTGAGATGATGAAGAAACACCATGGAACAGCAGTGTAAACCATTGATGGCGGGGAAAATTAAGGTTCTGTTAAAGAGTGTTTGATAGAGAAAGGAAAGGGCGACGGCGGGGGAAGGGTGTAGAATGATTAGGGTTAGGGGGGGTCATATAATTTAATTAAGGTAGGAAATATCCGGATCGTTGATAAAAATGATCAACGACTAGGATTGGATGTAGCATTTGGGTCGGGCAGGTAAATGTTTTGGGCCTAAGGTTTTTGGGCCAAAATTATAAGGTATTGGGCTGGTATTTAGGCTAAAATTGAAAAATAAAAGGGTTGTTTATTAAATACCAAAACAATTGAATAAAATTAATTTGTAAAATAATTAATTAATAATAAAAATGATTTTCATGCATAGACATGTTTTAAAATAATTATTTAGTATTTTAAAAATACAATGGACCAATTTTTGATAAAATAATGCAATAATGTATGCAAGGGCTACAATTGCAAAGTTATTGCAATTATAACCAAAAGGTGCCAATTTTGCTATTTATAAAATAATTTGGACTTAATAGGACCGTAAATAGTAATATTAAATCAAGAAATGTTTTAGAATCATTTGTGATGCAATTTTATAATTATTTATATGAATAAAATACTGAGATAAATTAATTTTAAAAAATATAAAAATTATGAAAAAATACCAATTGATGCTAATGCATAGTTTTAAAGGTATATATGCATTTTAAAACTATTTTAGGAAAAATTGGGTATCAACAACTGCCCCTCTTTACCCGGAAAGGATGCAAGAGTTGTCGGGTAAAGATATGATGGCCAATTTTGACCGAGCGAGATGGTTTGAGAGATTCAGGCCGCACCCTGGCTTCTGAGCTGGCTACATATCTCTGGTTTTACAGGAATCAGACCGTGTGTAGTTCTGGATTCATCGGCGGAATATACCGATGAAGTCATCGCGACAACGGACACAAGGTTTCGGGATAGGTGAAAGAATAGTTATGGTGAGAGGTCAGGTGTGAGATAACTGAAGGAATCGCAGCGGGATTGATCCTATTGGGATGAAGGTTGATTACCAGGTCACCTGCAAATAGAGAGATACTACGAGCATGTATTTGTCCGGAAATTTAAACATGATGCAGATTCCCTTCGCACCATGAGAGTTGTCTTTCGACGGTTGAGGATAACGTCCTTAGACTATGATGTCATGAGCCATGAATTGTTCAGTGAGAGATTCGCAGGCCATGAAATGGTGTTCTAGCGCCATGAAGATGGTGCCTCTGAACCATGATGCCTTTGAATAATGATGTGCAAATTTAAGAGGTCCTCAGGCCATGACATGGTGTCTTCCGGCTCTGAGGATGATGCCTTTAGACTATGACGCCTTTGGAAAAGTTTGCGATATTCAGCCTATGATATACATGAATATGATGTCAACAAGACAAGGCTTAGTCTTGTGAAATGTAAGGCAGAGCTTAGCCCGAAAGAAGAGCAAATAGTACTAGAGAGACATCGCTTAGTCTCGGCGAAAGAATGTAAATTGGAGGCAGAGCTTAGCATTATGCAGATGGAGATAGAGTTTAGTTTCGATGCAGGATGCGGGACAGGGCTTAGTTCAATGCAGATAAAGGCAGAGCTTAGCCTTATGCAAATGTAGAGGCAGGGCTTAGCCTCATGCAAGTGTGGAGGTAGAGATTAACCTCATGCAAGATGTGAGGCAGGTCTTAGTCCCATGCAGATGAAGGCAGAGATTAGCCTTATTGTCACGACCCGAAATAACCCTCCGAATGGGCTCGCGACAGCACCTAGTCCCTACGACTAGGTAAGCCTAAATAATGCGGAAAATAAGTCAAAAATAGAAATAAAACATTTACGATAGAATAATAATAATAAAACTTAAGCCACTCGGCATTTACAACTCGCAATATCCCAAAACCCGGAATGTCACCAAGTCACAAGCTTTACAAGTATAACTCTAAACAACGAAGCCAAAAATGGTATCTATATCTATGAGCTTTGTCTATACTAGAGAAGGAAGGGGACTCGAAAGGTTCTGCGGACGCGGCAGAAATACCTCACGCTCTCCTAGTAGCTGCTGCAACACTCCTAACCGAACCACTGTGAACTGGTACCTGGATCTGCACATGGGGAAAACATGCACAGAAAGGGCGTGAGTACTCCACAATTGGTACCCAGTAAGTGCCAAGCCTAACCCCAGTCAAGTAGTGACGAGGTCAGGTTGAGGCTCTACTGAGTTTGCAAAAATAACAGATATAATTAACAGTTAAGTAAAGCAGTAATGGTTAAAGGAAATTAAGGTAAAGACTGAATATAAATGATGCAATAACCTTCAACTCAGCACAACGTCATCTCAATAAATAATCGCGCAATGCAATGTAGGGAAAGTCTCGGGTCTCGGCCCGCAGTCCCAATGTATGTGATGCAATGCAAGGGAAAGTCTCAGGTCTAAGCCCGCAGTACCGATGTATGCGATGAAATGCATGGGGAAAGTCTCAAGTCTAAGCCCGCAGTCCCGATGTATGCGATGCAATGGAAGGGAAAGTCTCAGGTCTAAGCCCGCAGTCCCAATGCAACTACTCAATGCAATGCAAGGGGAAAGTCTCAGGTCTAAGCCCGCAGTCCCAATGCAACTACTCAATGCAATGGAAGGGGAAAGTCTCAGGTCTAAGCCCGCAGTTCCAATGCAACTACTCAATGCAATGCAAGGGGAAAGTCTCAAGTCTAAGCCCGCAGTCCCAATGCAACTACTCAATGCAGTGCAAGGTATATATATTAATCATAACGTAATTCAAAGCTTTTGAGAAAGACAGCTGGAAATCATTAGGTAAAATACTTGACCAATTCTAAATAGTAGTAACGAGTGGAAAATCGGGTAAAATCGCTTGTCATAAAGAAATCTTAAGTGTTTACTCATCTTAAACCAATAACAATAATAATAGGATTGAAAATGAGACCTGTCGTAGAAGAAATATGGAAATTCAGTGAAAATATCCCATGCACGCACTCTTCACCCCACGTACACGGGGTTTGTATAGTAAAAACCAGTTAAAATGCCTAGGGGAAAATTCCCCAACACAGAGTTAGGCAAGCCACCTACCTCGACTGTGCAAATCAACCGATAATCACGCTCTTGCCACGAGTATCCAACTCCGGGTGGCCAAAATCTATTCAATTCGATTGCATAATGTAAATATTATTTCAAGAATTCAAACTAACTAATTAATTTAGAACTAATACGCAAAATTAGAAAAATTGACCAAAATGCCCCTCGGGCCCACGTCTCAGAATCGGATAAAATTTATATTTTCCGAATCCTTATTCACTCACAAGTCTTCCCATGTAAAAATCTCTCAGATCAGAGGTCAACTACCCAATCAAAAACCCAAAGTTTGGTCTAAGAAGTTTCTTCCAATGTTCCCAAATTTCAACTCAAAAAATCTCGAATTTAAGGGTGAAAATTAAGATTAGAATCATGGAAATTAACCTATGATGGTTAGAAATCACTAACCTAGAATACCCAAAAGAAAATCTCCTCATAAATCGCCTCTCCCGAGCTCCACAATTCAAAATGGTGAAATAACATAAACCCTCGGATTTTTGGAATGAACACACAGGGATCTCAAACTTGCGGTCCCTATCGCCACACCTGCGGTATCGCACCTGCAGAGAAAGCATCGTAGATGCGAGTTTTCACTTAAGTCCACAGGGATCGCACTTGCGATCGATTGGTCGCGCCTGCGGTTCCGTGCCTGCGGGACCTAGGTCGCACCTACGACCACAGGAAAATCTCCCCCACCATCGCGCATGCGACCATCCCCTTCGCACCTGCGTGATCGCACCTGCGGGGAAACCTTCGCAGGTGCGGAAACACCAGAAGGAGCCTGGTTCAGCAATTTGCCAAGTCCCAAATTCTTCCGTTAAGCATCTGAAACAACCCTGAGGCCCCCGGGACCTCAACCAAAACCACCAACTGATCCCAATACCCTATCCAAACTTGGTCGAGCCTTAAAAACACATCCATAACATCAAAATACTCAAATATGCATAGATTCAAGCCTAAGAACTTATGAATTTCTAAGAATTCACATTCGACGCCGAACCACGTCTAAACTCGTCCGAATGACCTCATATTTTGCACACAGGTCATAAATGACATTCCGGACCTGCTGTCTCTTTCGGAATTCCATTCCGAGTCCGATATCAAAATCTCACCGATCGGCCAAAATTGCCGAAATTCTAACTTTCGCCAATTCAAGCCTAAATCTACATCCGACCTCGAAAACACACTCCGAACACGCTCCCAACCCCGAGACACCCAACGAAGCTAACGGAGTCGACAGATTTCCATTCAGGATCCGTCTTCACATAGCTCTAGCTACGGTCCAATTTCTAAGGGTAAGTCTCGCCTTAAAGGACTATATGTCAAAAATCACTCCAATATTCATCACTAAACGTTCTAAAAAATTTCATTAACATAATAAAACATAGGAGAAGCAGTTATCAGGGGATCGGGGCGCTAACTCTCAAAACGACCGACCAGGTCGTTACAGGGCTTAGCCTCATGCAAGTGCGGGACAGGGCTTAACCTCATGCAGGTGAAGGCACAGATCAGCCTTATGCAGGTGTTGGCAGAGCTTAGCCTGATGCAGGATGTGGGATAGGGCTTAGTCCCATGCAGGTGAAGGTAGAGATTAGCCTTATGCAAATGTGGAGGCATGGCTTAGCCTCATTCAAGTGTGGAGGTGGAGCTTAACATCATGCAAGATGCGGGACATGGCTTAGTCCGATGCAAATAAAGGCATAGCTTAGCCTTACGCAAATATGAGGACAGATCTTAGTCTCATGAAAGATGTGGAGGCAAGGCGTAGCCTCATGCAAGCGTGGAGGTATATCTTAACCCCATGCAAGATACGGGGACAGGGATTAGTCCCGCGTAGATGAATGCATCGCTTACCTTATGCAGATGGTTGAGGCAGGGCTTAGCCTCATGCAGATGTGGGACAGGACTTAGACCCATGCGGATGAAGGGTGAGATTAGACATATACAGGTAAAATAGAATGAATACAAAAGTAGCAGAGTTACTTAGCTGGTAGCAGATTTTAGTATTGCAGTTGTTATGAAGATTGTGACTTTGAGGCATGCGTATTTTCGTTCCCGCAACGAAAGAAAAATTGTGAGTTTTGTAAAGGGGGAGATTGGTTCGTACCTCCGTCGACTTGCTCGACCAGACTTGCTTGGCCTGAAGATCCTACTCAAATCAATGCGGGTAGCGTTTGCTAAAAAGAGTTATTTTGCAAGAAAACATGCATAGTTTTCAAAGAGATAGTAAAAATACATATTTTAGGAAATTGGTTAGATGAACCAATGGCTGCAACACGATCCGAGACATTGCAACCTCTCTTGCTATGGAATTTTCAAGGTCCTCCTCAAAATTCTTCCCCAGTTAGTTGGATTGACATCTCTGAATGATACATGCTACGATCGGCTAAACTTGCTTCGGAATTTTGAGGGTCCTTCTCAAAGTTCTGCCCCAGCTTCTGATTATAGGGGGAAATAAGATTTTTATTGAATTGCGACTGAACCCACAGGGCTGCCTATGTATCCCCTCTTAAAAGGGAATCAGGTCGAGCGTAGTTCAATTTACATCATATGAGGAAATCAAAAAGAGTAACACATAGTATCGCTTGATTGCATATGAGTTGATCGGTTTTTGGACAAACTTCTCCGTCCATTTCTGCAAGTATATAAGCACCTCCTGTCAAAACTTTATGGACCATGTATGGACCTTCCCAGTTGGGAGAGAATTTCCCTTTGGCTTCATCTTGATGCAGAAAGATCTTTTTCAATACCAGCTGCCCCGGTGCGAACTATCTCGGCTTGACTCTTTTGTTGAAAGCTCTGGATATTCTGTTCTGGTAGAGTTTCCCATGACACACTGCGTTCATCCTCTTTCCGTCTATGAGGGCTAGATTCTCATAACGACTCCTTATCCATTCTGCATCGCTGAGCTCAGCTTGTTGTATGATTCTTAAGGAAGGAATCCCCACTTAAGCAGGAATAATAGCTTCTATACCATAAACCAACAAGTAGGGAGTTACCCCGGTTGATGTTCGGAATGTGGTGCGGTATCTCAATAAGGCGAATGGCACCGTCTCGTGCCACTGTTTGTGATTTTTTACCATCTTTCTCAGTATCTTCTTGATATTTTTGTTGGCAGCTTCTACAGCTCTGTTAATCTGAGGTATGTAGGCTGTGGAATTCTTGTGTTTGATTTTGAAAGTCCCGCACATGGCCTTCATTAGATCACTGTTGAGGTTGGAAGCATTTTCAGTGATGATTGATTCTGGTACTCCAAATCGACAAACAATTCGGTCGCGGACAAAATCTTCCACGACCTTCTTAGTCACTGCCTTGTAAGATGCTGCTTCGACCCATTTGGTGAAGTAATCAATAGCTACCAAGATGAACCGGTGCTCATTTGAGGCGGTGGGCTCGATTGGAGCGATGACATCCATTCCTCAGGCGGCGAATGGCCAAGGTGAGCTAGTTGCATTGAGCTCATTTGGTGGTACTTTTATCATATCCGTGTGTACCTGACATTGGTAGCATTTTCGAACGTACTGGATGCAATCTGTCTCCATGGTCAACCAGAAATAACCGGCTCTAAGTATCTTCTTGGCCAAGACAAAGCCATTCACATGTAGGCCGCAGGTTCCAGCATGTATCTCCTCAAGTAGTTTGGAAGCTTCCTTTTTATCAACACATCTCAGTAATCCCAAATCAGGAGTTCTCCTTTACAGGGTTCTTCCCCTGTCAAAGAAAATGTTAGACAACCTCCGTAGTGTACGTTTCTGGGTATGATTTGCATGCTCCGGGTACTCTCCCTTTGCCAAGTATTCCTTGATGTCGTGGAACCAAGGTTTCCCATTTGTTTCCTCTTTAACATGAGCACAATATGTCGGCTGGATATGGATCCTTACTAGGATAGAATCAATGAAGTTCTTGTCTGGATGTTGTATCATGGATGGCAAAGTGGCCAATGCATCGGCAAACGCATTCTGAATTTTGGGGACGTGTCGAAATTCTGTCTTTTGTGAACCTCTTTCTCAATTCCTACACATGGTGCAGATATGGAAATATTTTGGAATTCTTGGTGGCCCATTATCCTTGTACTTGGTGTATAATCAAATCCGAATCATCGATAACCAACAGCTCCTTAATATTCATGTCAATGTACATGTTGGCCCTAGTATGCATGCTTCGTATTCTTCCATGTGTTGGTGTAGGGAAATCTGAGTTTAGCAGATACTGGATAATGTTGGCTAGTTTCCGATACCAAGACCGCTCCAACGATGACTCCTTTGAAATTTGTCGCTCCGTCAAAGAACATCCTCCAGCCGTCATAGGATTCAACAATGTCTTCTCCTATGAACAATAGTTCTTCATCGGGAAAATACGTTTTCAGGGTTTCGTATTCTCCGTCCACAGGGTTCTCAGCAAGATGATCTGCCAGTGCATGTCCCTTGACTGCCTTCTGAGTCACATAAACAATATCGAACTCACTCAACAGGATTTGCCACTTAGCTAGCTTGCCAGTGGCCATGGGTTTCTGAAAGATATAATTCAAGGGATCCATCCTTTATATGAGGTATGTTGTGTAAGAACATAAGTATTGTCTCATCTTCTGAGCTACCCAGGTTAGAGCGCAACAAGTATGTTCCAGCAGAGAGTACCGCGCTTCATATGGAGTGAACTTCTTACTCAGGCAATAAATAGCTTGCTCCTTTCTCCTTGTCTAATCGTGTTGCGCCAGAACGCAGCCGAAAGCTCCATCTAATACTGGAAGGTAAATCAGCAAGGGTCTACCTGACTCTGGCGGTACCAAGACTGGAGGCATTGATAGTTACTCCTTGATTCTGTCGAAGTCCTTTTGACAATCCTCGGTCCAACTAGTTGCAACATCTTTCTTTAACTTCTTGAAGATTGGATCACATATGACTGTGGACTGGGCTATGAACCAGCTGATGTAATTTAGCCGTCCTAGAAAACTCATTACATCCTTCTTACTCTTCGGTGGTGGAAGCTCCTGGATGGCTTTGACTTTTGATGGATCCATGTCTATCCCTCGGCGGCTGACGGTGAACGCAAGCAACTTTCTGGTAGGAACCCCGAATGCACACTTTGCAGGGTTTAGTTTCAGATTGTATTTCTACAGTTTTTCGAATAACTTCCTCAAATATGCTATATGCTATGTAGCTTTCTTGGACTTGATGATGACTTCGTCCACATACACCTCGATCTCCTTGTGTATCATATCATGGAAGATGGTAGTCATGAGAGAAAAATGATAATAATAAATACTGATTCATTGAAACATAAAAGTGATTTTCAATCATTTAAACAAACGTTTTGGAACACTGGAGATTTTATTTAAAACAAACAATGCAAAAAGGAAATCATTTTTTTAGCAGACAAAATAAACTGTGTTATTCAGCCTTGCTACCCTGGGAGTCGTCGGACCCTGGATGGTCTGACAGTCCAATTTTTGAGGAATGATCCCTTTCTCACAGCTTGGATAGTAGGGCCTTCCTCCTCCTCCTCCTCCTCGACGATTACACAACAGTCCATATCCTCGTCCTCCAAGAACATATTCCTTAAGGCTGCTAGTGCTTCTTCCTCTTCTGACCCCTATATGATGTCGGTTTGTTGGAAAGTCTGTTCCAAATGCGGTATGGGCTGCTCCAATGGTTAGTAAGGACCGTGCCATGGTGGTGACCAGTCAATGTACTCTTTCCAAGTGTACTGATATCCTAGTCCAAAAGTAGTGCCATGACGCTTCAGCTGTATCTGCTTGGAAATTCTCTGAAGGTTCTTGCCGAGACCTTTTCCAGGTTCATACCCGCTCCAATTCATCATGCTTGCCATCTTACTGTCCTACCACTTATCTTTGTCGATGGCATTGACCCGCTCAAAGTGGTGATAAGTTTCTCCACCGAGCCTTCGCCTATTCTCAACCACCGGGATAGCCTGGCGGTTGTATATAGGGTTGCTACCGTCTCCACGGATAATCACCTCCTGGTGATTCCACTCAAATTTTAACGCATGGTGCAAAGTCGATGCCACAGCCCCAGCGGTATGTATCCAGAGTCGCCCCAACAATAGGTTGTAGGACGCGAATATGTCTAACACTTGAAACTCGATGTCAAACCATGTAGGTCCCATTTGCAGACAGAGATTGATCTCTCCAATTGTGGCCCTCTGAAACCCGTCGAACGACTTCACATTCATGGTTCCTTCTCGTATCTCGTACAATCCTTTGCCCAACCTCTTCAGCTTTGTTGGCGGGCAAATATTAAGACTGGACCCTCCATCAATCAGAACCCTGGTAATGAAGTAGTCTTCGTATTGCACAATAATGTGCGGTGTCTTGTTTTGACTCAAACCTTCTGGTGGCAATTCATCCTCGAGGAAAGTGATCTTATATCTTTCTAACACATGTCCTACCATGTTATCCATCTCTCCGCTTGTGATGTTATTAGGCACATACGCTTCATTCAACACTTTCATCAAAGCATCCCTATGTGCTTCCGAATTCTGCAACAGCGATAAGACAGATATCTGGGCCGGAGTCTTGTTCAGATGCTCTATGACTGAGTACTCTCTTGCTTGTATCTTTCTACAGAGGTCGTCCGGACCTATTTCCATGACGGGAGGTCTGGTAGAGGCCTGTTTGCTGGACTCCTCCAAATGCTCGGGTGTGTAGACCCTCCCGGTCCTAGTTATCCCTTGTGCATCACCAGTTTCTTCAATTTTAGTCTTTCCTCTTCTCCTAGCTTCAGCTATGTAATCCCACGGCATAGCCTTAGTGTTGAAAGGTGGCATGGCGGATACTGTCACCGTAAGAGGTTTGGCTAACCTTACTTCAAATAGAATATGTGTTGTGGTAGGTGGCACTATTTCAACCTCGAATGGCACAAGTGTATATGTAGGTGGTGTTGCTTCAAACTCGAACGGGACTGATGGGGTTACCTCAACTTGTCTTTGCGGCTGTATCTGTACTATGATGGGATTTAGTGTAACTGCGGGATTCTTGGGATCATCACCCTCTTTGATTAACTAGATTGATCCCTCTGGATCCCATTCTTCATCCATTTCTATTACATTGACGCCTTTACCCTTGTGATCTGGGAGGGGGTTATTGCGAACATTATGAGTAGCCTCATTTGCCTGGATGATTTTATTGCCGATCAAAGCCTGGATTTTGTCCTTCAATGAGTGGCATTCATCGATGGTATATCCTTTCATGCCTGAATGGTATGCACAAGTCTTTTTTGGATTGACCCATTGGGATGGATTCTTTGTGGCTACAGGAGGGATGGGAGTGACATAACCAGCAGCTTTCAGCCTTTCATACAGCTGGTCAATGGGCTCGGCAATGGCAGTATACTGTTCGGGTGGCCTGCGGTCAAAGTTAGGTCGAGGTCTTGGGAAGTTTTGGCGAGTTGGAGGTGACTAAAAATGAGACGGTTTGGAATTATATGTGTGATAGACAGTGGCTAGTTGGTAATATCTAGGAGATGTAGGTTGATATGTAGGTGGAGGTGATGGTTGATATGTTGGTGGAGGTGCTTGGCATGCAAGTGGAGAGGTTTTATATACGAATAGGGTTTTGGGTCCTTGTTCAACCATTACCGCTCCTACGTCTTTCTTCTTAGATATACCACCGAACTGTAGTGCTTTGTTGGTAACTTGCATTACTTCAAAATCTGTGACCATCCCGCTCTTGATACCCTCTTCAATCCTTTCACCCAGCTTGATGATTTCGGAGAACTTGTGATTTTCAATTACCATCAGTCTTTCATAATATTTCGGGTCATGTGCCCTGACGGATATTTTGTTCATCTGCTCCTTGTCCAATGCCGGCCTGACTTTGGCCGCTTCCGACCTCCAACAAGTGGCATACTCGCGAAAGGTTTTGGTAGGTTTCTTCTTGAGATTCTGAATGTAAAAGACGTCCGGTGCATTTTCTGTGTTGAACCTGAACCGGTCCATGAAATCCGATGCCATACTCACCCAGTTAGACCACTTCTTAGGATCCTGGATGATGTACCAGGACAAAGCATCCCCTGTAAGACTCCTCATAAAGAGTTTTATCCGGATCTTTTCGTGTCTTTCGACTCCAACCAGTTTGTCACAATAGGTCCTCAGATGGACCCCGGGATCACCTATACCATCAAACATTTCGAACTTGGGAGGTTTTTAACCCTCCGGCAGTTCCACATCCGGCGGTATACATAGGTCTTCATAATTCAGACCTTCAATCTAATTACCTCCTTCCACGCCTTGAACTTGGGTAGTCAATTTCTTGAGTTCCTCTGCCAAGTTCCTGGTGAGCATGTCCTTCTCACTGGATTCTGGTGTATAAGAGATGGGTTGAGTGGAGTGAGTTAGGGTCTCCACGTATATAGAGTTATTCTGGTGGCCTGGAGATTGAGCATAGTGATGATCATTGGTGGAATTTTGAGGTTCAGGAATGACTGGTGGGGTGTTTCGTGGAGTGTGGCAGGTATTTTGCTGGTATTGCAGTGGGATGGTTTGATTTTGTGGTGGAGTTGTGTAATGGTGAGTTGCAGGAGGATTTGGTGGGTGCTTGTTGGGTGTGTTTTGAGGTGGTGCGGGGTTCTGAGTGTTTGGATGGCTGACGTCTGGGACACTGAGTGAGAAAGACAAGTTTGCTATGTTCTGGACATGCTCAAGTTCTCCTTGGAGTTTTAATATTCTCTGTTCGAGTTGCGAAAAAGCATCATTCAGGACCTGAGTATCCCGACTGTCAGAAGCCTCTGGATGTTCAGCTGGTGTAGTGTTTTCCTTTTTTATGTTGTTCAAGTCTTCCATCTTCGCTTTTCCTTTACCTTTTGGTGGACTAGGAGGAGGAGGAGAAGGTCGAGGGCCCCTGGATCTTGTATGATATGCTGATGATTCCAGAATGCACGAACCAACCTTTGGGGAAGCGGAATAATCAAAAGAAATAAAATAACAGGCAGCCAAGTCAGTGAGGATTCTGAAAAGAGTATTTGCGGTATTTAAACATGTATTGCAGAAATGTAACCATGTCCTAATTTAGGAGCCTCGTTGTGCCCGAGGTAGGCCTAGAGACAAGTTGATTTGGAGAACTTAGATGCCAATAAATGCCTCATTTCATTGATATAAAATAGACGAATCCCAAAACGCTGCTAAAATAACAATAGAAAATAAGTCACTAAAGGCACTTGGCGTTATTACATTTATTAAATAAAAAGTAAATCTAGCCTATTTGGTCCCAGAAGGACCTTCCCCAGATTCGATCTTCTTGACTCTATCAAACAAGTTTCCGAGCTCGCGCAGTCCCAGCAGAAAGTATGCTCTGGCCAAGTGTCCCCCCTCGCTCCCTTCAGCATTCTGTCAATCCTCGATCCTCTTTATGACTTTTCCCTCCAGCTCCAATAAACCACGCCCCAGATATTCCAGTCTTCTGTTGGAAGTGATGGAAATCTCCTTCCATTCCTCGATCAGCCTCTTATTGGTCTCATGTATTTCCCGATTCTCGTTCTCGGAATCGTGGACCCTCTTGCACATTCGGTTGTACTTGACCTGAGCCTCAGCATCTTCATCTATGATTCTATTGCCTCGACTAATTCCCGGCCTCACTACCCCATCTAAGATGTCCTCTAGCCATGCATGGTAGAAAGCTGCACACCCATCATGGTACCTGTCTGGCTCAATAGTGTTTTTCTCCATGACGATCTTATAGTGCCACATGTTCTGAGCTTGACACTTGTAAGGGATGTCATCATCCTGAAAGTCCGCTCTAAAGTGACCCATCTTTACAACCCTTAGTACAACCTGCCTCCTGCCAGCTTGCCTCATGAGTCGGATAGGAACATAAGGATATATCCCTCTCAACCCAATCAGCACTAAGTGTGGAGCATCCCTGGAACTAATGATAAACTCTTCTGTCGGGAACCACTCAAACATCCATTGCACTTGTTCCTCAGTCACGTTGTCGAAGAACTCCACCCACTCTTTGGCACTTTTCGGCTGGGCAAACCTGTCTGTAATGTAAGTCATCCACTTGGGGTGATGGAAAGCAATGTGGTCATTCCAAGCCCTTCGCGTAAATTCTTGGCGATACTGGCACCTTTGAAGATGTTCTAACAACCACAACTGAGCAACATGTTACAACCCTCAAACTGCTTGATCCCTCATTGACAACTCTCCAAAGCCCGAGAGATGTCAGCTAAGATCATAGGGACAATAGTGTATGTTTGTCCATCGATCCCTTCCATCAAAGTCCCGGTGACCATGGCTAGTCTGTATGGATCCTTTCCCTTTTCATTGGTAACACTATCAAGACCAAAAAGAACACAATAAACACGAACACTCTACGGTGGATGTTACCAAGAGAAGTGATAGAGAACTCGTCATGGTAGGTACGGTACGATTTGTTATGACCGTATCTTTCATACAAGTACTCAAAGGGTATGTAGGACTTTTTCAGGCTTTCTAGTTAAGCATTTTTCTTTAACCCCATCATCTTCAGAAACCCTTTACCCATGTGGTTCTCAGGTACCAATAACCCAGGGCTTTCCCAAGCCAGTCCACTAGTCCCCCAATTTCTTCCAAAAGTGGTGTCATTTCGATATTTCCGAAGCGGAACACAGCCCTCTCACTGTCCCAAAACAGAGTTGCGGCTTCGATCAACATATTGTTTGGTTGGATGTCTAGCAGAGAAGGTAAATTGCCCAGATGTTTCCTCACGTGTTTCTTATCACTTGAGGGGAGGTCTTCGCACTAGTCTAGTAGCATTGGTGGAGTGTCGCTGGCCATACCGAATCTGGGGACCTCGTGCCTCATTTTCTGCAAAACAAAATGGTTAGTCCCTTTCCACCACCAGATTCGACTATTTATACACTCATGATTAGCATATTGGCATTTAGTTCTCCAAATTATTGCACAGAACGTGGTTGCGTCCGTTGGGATTGTGGAAACCCCGGTGGACTTTGGATAAGGCTTGTCTTAAATGGTTATTGTGTGGAAACCACATTAACCCGGCTAGGTTTGACCATGATGCATGCACAATAATAAGAGTAAGGTTACTAAAGGTGTCTAGACCGGTACCCTCAAGCGGACAACTTGAGGGGGAAAGGCAAGGAACCGTCAATTGCACCATTGATCGACTGATTTTATCGCAAATAAGCCTTTCTGAATTTAAAGGGTGATATAAATTGGAAGAGCGCAACCACTCATCAAGCGTTGCTATAGGATTATTTTAGGCACGAGTGGAATATGATGTTGAGCATGATTTATGAAGCAATAAATAACATGTTTTCACGTATTTGCACATTATGAAAGCGATAAATACAGCAATTATAATTGAAAATTGTTACAAAATAAAACAAAGAAACATGTCAGTTTCGTATTGGAAAAATAAATACTTGAGAAAAAAAACAGTTAATTTCACATAAAGGGGAAAGGGAAAGGGTGCAGGTATTAACAAAGTAAGGCAAATTTAGACAAATTCACAAAGCGGTATGTTGTGGTAAAAGCCTAGAAATCCCCAACAGAGTCTCCATGCTGTCGCACCCCTTTTTTTCTCTCCTTGCGGATAGTCAGGGTTTTTGACATAATTGGGACAACTCGTTTCCTTTTGGGAAAGGGGTACAAGAAGTTGATGAGTCGCCACCTAAAGAATTAAGGTGCGTTAGGGCACCTATTACAAGTCACTCATAAAACCATTTTGTATTACCAGAGATTGGGTAAGGGCTTGAAATTACTTCGAGGGGAAGGTGTTAGGCACCCCTCGAGCTCCACGACGGTGGGTCCCGACCAAACTTACTTTGTGAATTAGTCAATTAGCGAATAGGCAGTCTAAGCACACATATGTAAAAGACCTTTGAAAGATAAGCAGTCTAAGCACACATATGTAAAAGAGTAAAGGACTTTTGACAAATAAGCAGTCTAAGCACACATATGTAAAGGAATATGGGAAGTCCTAAGTTGGTTATCCTATAGGATCATATCCATGCAATGCCCGGTAATCACTCCTCAGTGAGAGGGGCTACACCTTGCATTAGCGCACAGGTCATCATATCCTTTTACTACCCATTATCCCACCCCTTATCGGTTATATAAGCAAATTTGATTAACGGACTCTAAGCGTGCTATTACACGTCCCTTCCTTGTGGTCCTGGAGGACTTTAGGACCTCTAAACTTAGGCAGTTCTAGACTCTCCTAAGGTATTTAAAAGACAAAATCTAGGCGACAACAAATAACATATAGGACTATCAAATAGGGTAGCAGTTAAGGGGCTCATGTTTACCTCCACATATATAGACAAATAAGCAGCACGTCTCAAACACAGATTTAGGTAATTTCAGAGAAGTCCTAGAACAGGGTATGTAGGTGAGCATCAGACACAAATAATATGCACCATTGTTTTTTTAATGGGGAAGTGACAGAACCCTGATCAGTTTGCCTACTGATTTTAAAACCTGTTAAACCTGAGCAGTTTATATGTAATCAGATCACAATTTCTCAGTTTTATAAGGACAATAATTACCTAAGGCTTTCCTAGGCGTGGGACTATATGCAATCATAGTTATAGAAGCTATTTAAACAATTTGAAGTTACTTCATCTTATAGGCATACTGATCTAAGTGAGGAAGATTATAACATGTGGATTTACATAGATTAATACTGGAACATGATTCTTACGCGTGAAGCCATTTGTTAACCTTTTCATACACAATTATTTATCTAGGTGATATAGATATGATTTGAATCAAATGCAAAGAGATTCCTAAGGGAGGATTTCTAATGCACATAGGGATGGTCATTTGATTAAGCAGTATCATTAACTTAATAACAGGATTTCTAGGTGATAGTAACTTATGCAAAAATTCTTTACTTGAATGATGATCTATAACATGCATTATGCTGAAGTAGTAAACATGGTCATCTTAAGACATGATATCTAATGCGTCGAATTAACATGGTTTAATGCAAATAAGCACATTAATTCTAAGCACGATATCTAGTGCATCACACAGAACTAAAACATGATTTCTACAGCAAATCATAATAACATAAATCCTAAAACATGATTTCTACCCAGTTTACCCTACAGAAACATATAACTACCCTCCCTTTTTACTAGTTACCCTAATATATGCTTACAAAGTATTATTATAGACCAAGATTGCATAAATTACATGAAGGAAATACAAATATACTATAGGGAGCCTGATGCAGGCCCAAAGTAAACCTGGGAGTACCATGCCTTCAGTAGTAGTCTCAAAATGCTAAGAAATATCATTTCCAATTTGTGTCCAGGTGTGTCAGAGTTCCCTAAGGACCTCAAGGATCCCGGGCAGTGCTCACACCAAGACTTTCTCACAATAGGGACTGGTTATGTGCAGTGTGGAAGGGCTAGCCCCAGTGTGCCATAGTTCAGAGGAATCCCATGGGACTCCTAGGAAGTACACACACTGGAGGGGCAGAACCTATTGACCTAAGAGTAAAGTGAGAGTGCTTGACATAGTATTGAAAGACTTAGTGGAAAAACAGTATAGAGATAACTTTTGGAGTAAAAAGATTTTTTGGGGATAGAACCAGTTTTGAGAGAAGGCTAAGAATGAAAACAATTTAAGAGAATAGTAAGAACATATTTGAAATCAGTTTTGTAAAGAGCAAGTTCAGCACACAGTCAATCAATCATAGAATACATAGACATTCAGCAAACCAATACCACACATGGATGAAAGGGGGTTGGGAACATATAGGAGTCACATTGGGGGTACATGGAAAAGGTATAAAGGAAACATACAGACAACAATTGCATAGAACACCTAGGGTCTTAGAGACTTAGCAAGTTAGTCATGGATAATAAACAATGAAGACATAGATCACAAATGTAATGTGAAAAACAAGAAATGTATTAGACAAGATTAGGCATACATGTAGGGTCAATCACATGCATAAAATAACCAACATGATCACATAATTAAGGGATTAAACAGAAATCAACAAACAGGATGGTTAAGTATCAGACAACTAGGTGAAGACATGCTAAGCAATGAAGTAAACAGGAAAGCAAGTTGAGTTCATGGTCAGTGAACTAGTGCAGTAATGAAACACATAGAGTTTAGGTTTCAAAATTTAATCAGAGACATACCAGTGAAGGAAGAGAGTACATAATGTAAAGCATATACGGTTCAATATCTAACCTTGTCTTACAACCGGCTAGATCGGTGATTATCACAAGTAGCAGAGAAAGAAAAGAGAGTTTTTAGCGTAAGTGTGTGTTTTTGAACTAATATTTGTGTGTTAAGAAGTAAAATAGGGGATTTTATATAGTAGTTCAATGTAGAGCAAATAAGGTAAAAGAACCAATAGTCAACAAATTAGGAATAACATAATCAATCATACAAAGATTCATCATAGTCTTCCCTTAATTAAAGGTAATTAACCAACGGTAAGGACAGGAGCTAATTAAGGAAAGGGGTTAAAATCAGACTTAATTAAAGAGTAAATAATTAGGAATCTAATTAAGGAAATAATCACGTAATGAATTAATAAGTATTACATGCAATTAAATAAGGAAGGAAGACTAATTAAGGTCATAAATAAGGAAATAATCGAGAATCGGTCAGTCAGAATTTCAAAGTGATACTAATTTCTGGAAAGATACCAACTTCCACAAATAGAAGGTAGGCTAAGTAAAATTCCATAAACATAGAGAAATTAGAGGAAAAATAATTCAGAAACCCTAATAGGGATTAATTAGGGTAAAAATCACAAAGCAATGAATCTGACTAAGGAAAAACATGTAAATCAAAACACAGAATGAACCAATACAACTAGTAACATAGGAAAACTCAAAATCGTAGCAAAACATCATAAAATTAGAGTTTTCACATAAATCGACTAGGGCCTAAGCAATCCTTACATAAATCAGTCAAGAACACTTAAGACTAAACGATTAAACATTTAAAATCAGAAAGCCCTTTGAGAAGATGAATTATAGTAAACCCTAGTTTAGGAAAAAACGGGAAATCAGTTGAAATCAAAAAACTTTCAAGGAAAACATGTGAGAGTTGTCGATTCATCTCAGATCTAACAGATCTAAGAAGATCATAGATAAAAAATTAGGGTTTCTCAGAGACGAGAACATAGGCTTTGAAAATCAAAGATTCGTACCAAAAATAAGAAAGATTCTTACTCAATGTCGACAAAATAGCGTGAAGCAGGCAAGAAATCAAAAGGTGCAAACCAAACCTGCCTAGGTCCCTTGAAATCTCCTCAAGGATCTAGGAGACGGATAGACCATAGCAAATAGGAGGCCGGTAGAGGCCTGAGATGATGAAGAAACACCATGGAACAGCAGTGTAAGCCGGTGATGGCGGGGAAAATTAGGGTTCCGCTAGAAAGCGTTTGAGAGAGAAAGGAAAGGGTGACGCCGGGGGAAGGGTGTAGAATTAATAGGGTTAGGGGGCTTTTAGTTTAATTAAGATAGGAAATATTCGAACTGTTGATCAAAATGATCAACGGCTAGGATTGGTTGTAGCATTTGGGTCGGGCAGGTAAATGTTTTGGGCCTAAGGCTTTTGGACCAAAATTAGGTCTTGGGCTGGTATTTAGGCTAAAATTGAAAAATAAAAGGGATGTTTATTAAATACCCAAAATAATTGAATAAAATTAATTTTTAAAATAATTAACTAATTATAAAAATGATTTTCATGCATAGACATGTTTTAAAATAATTATTTAGTATTTTAAAAATACAATGGACCAATTTCTGATAAAATAATGCAATAATGTATGCAAGGGCTACAATTACAAAGCTATTGCAATTATAACCAAAAAGTGTCAATTTGGCTATTTATGAAATAATTTGAACTTAATAGGACCATAATTAGTAATATTAAATCAGGAAATATTTAGAATCATTTGTGATGCAATTTTATAATTATTTATATGAATAAAATACTAAGATAAATTAATTTTTTAAAAATATAAAAATTATGAAAAGATACCAATTGATGCTAATGCATAGTGTAAAGGTATAGATGCATTTTGCATTTTTTAAAATTATTTTAGGAAAAATTCGGTATCAACAACCACTCCATTTGGATTTCAGCTTTCCGGGAAACATCTTCAATCGTGAGTTGAACAACAAAACAAGATCGCCCACCTTGAACTCCTTGTTTCAGATATATTTGTCATGAAGGTACTTCAACCTCTCTTTGTACAATGACTAATTTGCATATGCATGGTACATGAACTCATCCAATTTATTCAAATGTGCAACCCGCAAGTAACCGGCTGCATCCCAATCAAGATTCAACTTCTTTAAAGCCCTCATGGCTTTGTTCTCAAGTTCCACCTGAAGATGGTAAGCTTTGCCAAACACCAACCAGCATGGAGACATCCTTATAGGAGGTTTGAAAGCATTTTGATAAGCCCATAGTACATCATCAAGCTTCTTTGACCAATTCGTCCGGTTAGCATTCACTGTTTTGGACAAGATACTCTTTATCTCCCGGTTGGAGACTTCTACTTGACCGCTAGCTTGAGGATTATAGGGAGTCGTAACTTGATGAGTGACACCATACTTGCTAAGCAAAGTGTCAAAAGCTTTGTTGCAAAAATGTGATCCCACATCACTTATGATAGCCCGCGGAGTACCAAATCTTGTGAAAATATTCTTCTTCAAGAACGCCACCACACTTCTCGCTTCCATGTTGGGTAGAGCAATGGCCTCAACCCATTTAGACACATAATCAACCACGAACAATATGTAGGTGTTTCCACAAGAACTCACAAAAGGACCCATGAAGTTAAAACCCCACACATCAAAGATATCAATCTCCAAAATGGTAATGATAGGCATTTCATTCTTCTTCGATATTCCACCAGCCCGTTGGAATTCATCACATATTTTAACCATATCACTTGCATCTTTGTAGAGAGTGGGCCAATAGAAACCACAACTTAGAACTTTAGCCTTCATTCTAGCTCCGCCATGGTGACCACCATAAGGCGAAGAATGGCAAGCCTCAAGAATAACATTTTTCTCTTCCTTAGGTCCACATCTTCTAATTACCCCATACTTGAAAATTCAGAAGAGGTAAGGCTCATCCCAATAATAATCTTGACAATCACGTTTGAGCTTCTTCTTTTATTTTGAAGAGAACTCATCTGGGATGATTCCACACACAAGGAAGTTTGCTAGGTCGGCAAACCATGGCACCTCCTTCATCAAAATATCCAAGAGTTTCTCATCGGGAAGGATTCATTTATTTCAAGGCCATCATGTGGCCTCCCGTACTCCTCCAAACGAGACAAGTGGTCCGCCATTTGATTTTCACTCCCTTTTCGATCTTGGCTGTCAATATCAAGCTTTTGCAATAATAGCACCCATCTCATCAACCTAGATATTGAATCTTTCTTTCTCATAAGATACCGAAGTGTCGCATGATCTATATGAACAATAACCTTTGCACCCATCAAGTACGGGTGGAACTTCTCAATATCAAACACAATTTCAAGGAGCTCTTTCTCAGTAATGGTGTAATTGACTTAGACATCATTCATGGTCTTACTAGCATAGTAGACCGAATGAAAATCCTTATTGATACATTTCCCCAAAACCGCTCCAACCGCTACATTACTAGCATCACACATGAGCTCAAAAGGAATACTCCAATTAAGAACAGTGATAATGAGAGTATTTGCCAAATTGAACTTTATAATTCAAAGGCTCTCATGCAATCATCATTGAAGTGAAATTTAGCATCTTTCTCCAAAATCTTGCACAAGGGGTTCACCACTTTGGGATAAACCTTTATGAAGCGCCGGTAGAACCTCGCGTCACCCAAGAAACTTCTCACATCTTTCACTGATGTTGGAGGTCGAAATTTATAAATCACCTCTATCTTCGCTTTGTCGAATGCCCTTCTTTGAAATCTTGTGGCCAAGGACAATGCCTTCGTCGACCATGAAATGACATTTCTCCCAATTCAACACCAAATTCGTTTCTTCACACCTTGCCAATACTTTATCCAAATTAGCCAAGCAATCATCAAAGGAAACCCCGACTACTGAAAAGTCATCCATCAAGACATCAACATTGTCCTCTACCATATCTGTAAAGATCGCCATCATACACCATTGAAAAGTTTCTGGTGCATTACATAAACCAAATAGCATCCGCTTGAATGCGAAATTTCCATAGGAACAAGTGAAAGTTGTTTTATCTATATCTTCCGGGGAAATAAGGATTTCGTTGTAGCCCGGATGTCTATCTAGATATTAATAGTAAGAACGGTCGGCCAACCTATCAAGCATTTGATCAAGGAAGGGGAGCGGAAAATGGTCTTTCCTTGTGACTTTGTTTAGCTTCTGATAGTCCATACACACTCTCACCTGATCACCGTTCTTGTTGGAATCAACTCGTTCTTAGCATTGGTGACCACAATTATGCCCCCCTTCTTCGGAACAAATTGCACCAGAGAAGCCCAAGAACTGTCAGAAATAGGGTAGACAACTCCGACATCTAACCACATTATGATCTCCTATTTTACCACGCCTTGCATGGCTTCATTGAGTCTCTTTTAATTTTCAATGGATGGTTTGGAATCTTCCTCCAATTTAATCTTGTGCATGCAAAATGCGGGACTTATTTCCCAAATATCCGTCAAAGTCCATACAATAGATTCTTTCCTCTTGTGGAGCACCGTCAATGTAGATTCAATATGCACGTTAGTCGAACAAGAAGAAAGAATAACCGGTAAAGTAGAACAAGGGCCAGGGAATTCATATATGAGATGTGGAGGCAATGGCTTCAACTCCAAGATAGGAGGAACTTCAATTAAAATCATTGTAGGAGGAGTTTTCCTATTCTCGAGATCCAAAAAAAGTTTCTGGGGTGCATAGTTGTAAGACCCCATTCCTTGCAATGAATTAACACATTCCATGAAGTCATAAATCTCGTCATTATCAAAATTGAGCAATAAGGCCTCCATTATCACCCACATTGGTCGTGGCACTTGTGTTATCAATAATCACACCGGTTACCAAGTGCACAAAAGAACACACTTCATTGTTATTCAGTTGCCTCATATATTTGCACACGTAGAACACAACCTTTTCATAACCCACCTGGAAAGTGAGTTCTCTGGCTTCCACATCAACAAGAGCCTTCCCCGTAGCAAGGAAAGGTCTACCAAGAATAATTGGTGCCTCATAGTCCACTTCACAATAAAAAATAACAAAATCTGTCGGGAGAATGAACTTGTCAACACAAACCAATACATCTTCAATCACCCCCAACGGTCTCTTCATTGTATGATTGGCCATTAGTAATCTCATATATGTGGTTCTTGGTTTCCCAATTCCCAATGTATTGAAAATAGAATAGGACATCAAATTGATTCTCTCCCCAAGATCACAAAGAGCTTTGGCATACTCGGCACTTCCGATGGTGCAAGGAATTGTGAAAGCACTGGGATATTCCAACTTAAGAGCCATTGAATGCACAATTTCACTCACTTGGTGAGTGACTTTGATAGTCTCAAAATTCATCGACCGCTTCTTTGTCACCAAGTCCTTCATAAACATGGAATAACCGGGAATTTGCTCCAAGGCTTCAATTAATGGCACATTTATCGAGAGACTCTTCATCATATCAATGAACTTTCTGAATTGATTCTCGCCATTTTTTTTGGAAATCCTTTGAGGATATGGAGGAGGTGGCTTAGTCAATGGTGCCTTAGCTTTTTGCACTACCGGTTGTGGTATGTTAATCACATGATCCCTATACGGGTTCACATTCTCTTGAGTCTCTTCCACCATGTCATCAATATCAATCCTCACTTAATCATTTTCTTGCACAACATTGTTAGAGATCTCATATTCTTCTACCACGTGTTCATCATCCACAAGTTGCCTTTGACTTGAGGTAGGAGCATTCCCACCTCTTCGACTTCTTGTAGTAACGGCCATGGCATGCCCCGTATTGTTCTCACCCTTCGGGTTCACCATCGTATCACTTGGTAGTGCCCCCTTAGGACAAGAATTTAAAGTTTAATAGATTTTACCCATTAGCACTTCAAAGTTTTGGATTGATGTGTTGTGTAAAGCAAGTTGAGCATCAGAATCGCATTCTTCTCCATAATTTGCTTGAACATGTTCTTAGTATTGTCCATGTCATTGTTGGAGGAAAAAGGACCATGTAAAGGATAAGGAGGTGGGTTGCTCGATTGTTGATACATCGGGGGCCTTTGAAAACCTCACCCCGATTTCCTTGATTTTTATTCCACCCGCCTTGGTTGTTGCCTCCCCAATTGCCTTGGTTATTATTGTTATGCCAATTCCTTGGGTTATTTCTTCCACACCAATTGCCTTGATTGTTGTCATCCCAATTGCCTTGATTCTTTCCACTACTCCAATTACCTTGATTTTGACAATTTCAATTACCTTGATTATTTGAAGGTATCCATTGTTGTTGACTAGGGCCTTGGAAGTTGTTTCTTATCCCTTGAAAGTTGTTCACATATTGGACCTCTTCTTCTTGGTCATTGTAAGAATCACCTTGATCAAATCCACTATCATCTTGAAAAAAATTGTCCATTATTTGTTGCACTTGTGGACTTCATGTTCTTCGCTTGTTCACCATCATATCGATGCTCTCCATAGCATTGACTTGCCTCGGGTTTTGCACTTGTTAAAGTTGAGCCTTTTTCATTCGATTCATGGTGGTTGTCAACTCAGTTATGGCTTGTCCATGGTCATGCAACTCTTTGTGAAGAAGAATCGCATATGGATCACCTTGTGGAACAATAGCTCTAGATTGCCACGCTGATGAATTATCTTCCATCTCATCCAAAATATCACACGCCTCTGCATAAGGCATAGTCATGAAGTTCCCACCGTCAAGTTGATTAACTACACATTTTGTTGGTGGTATTGATCCCCAAATAGAAAGTTTGTTGAATCATGTTTTCCGTCATATCATTGTTGGGGAACTCTTTCACCATTGTTCGATATCTTTCCCATATCTCGTGTATTGGTTCATTGGGCTCTTTCTTGAATAATGGAATTTCATCCCTAAGAATAGCCATGTGCCTGGGAGAGAAGTACTTCGAAATACATTTCACTCCTAGTTCAACCCAAGTACGAATTGAATGATTTGGCAAACGTTCCAACCAATCTAAAGCTTTCCCTCGTAGAGAGAAGGGAAAAAGCCTTAACCTCAAAGAATCTTCGGAGACATTTGTTTGTCCCCCCCACCCCCCCAACACGTATCTACGAACCCCGTTACGTGTTTCAATGCATTTTGACCCGGTGCACCAGTGAAGAACCCTCGTTTCTCGAGCAAATGACACTACGTTGGTTATTTTAAAGTGTCCCGCCCTAATATGGGGGTGGAACAATAGCACTTGCAGACCCTTCATTCGCCAACACCCGGTGTGAAGCCGCTCATGGTGGAGGTGGGGGTGGAACGGGTACATTGTCTTGAGGCGGTCGACCACCTCTATTGGCTTAAGGTTCAAGAGGGACCTCATCCATTTTATCATCCTCAATGCCCAAATCCCCCACGGCTATGTTTATGAGCTCGTTGGTTACCATGATTTCACCTATATATAGCTAACACCGTTGATTTTAGCTCCCTGGCAATAGCGCCAAAACTTGATCTCATCCAATTTCAGTCCTCTATTCGAGGTTATAAAAAATGGTCGAGCAATAGTAATATCCAACAAGAGTCGGGTTCGAATTCCGCAGGGAGCTTGTATGGGAGTTAGTCCTATATATCTTACCGTGTGAGTTTTTATATCTAAATTTGTACTTTCACAACGTTTGGTTGTTTTAAAGTCTAAGTTAAACTACTATTGCAATTAAAAGAATGAAACTAAGAAATTGTTTTTGTAGTTTTTCAAATATATAAAAGGCCTAGGGTTATGACCTTCACCTAGGTGTTTTCCTAATGGGTTGTAAATTTTGAAGTTTGTTTTATTGGTCGGTGTGTATTATAGCTATCAACACTCGGTTACCCACTCAATACCTCTCTATCAGAGAGTGATTTTGTCCAATTTGGCTTTCTCAAGTTCAAATGGATATTGAACAAAACGGTTGAAAAAAAGCTCAAGTCAGGTTTTACTATCTCTAGGTTCAACCATTTAATTAGGCTTATCAATCTCTCGATTGACCCAATTTCTTGTTAGCCAAGTTTTCCTAGACTAGGTCTCTCTTTCACAAATAGAGACCAAGTCAAATAGGCATGAACCGATGTTTGCAACCATTAATTCCACAGATAAAAGCAACAATAAGGCTGAATAATAAACACCCAACTATAAACAAGCAATAAATCAAACATCCATTAAGTTTACACTCGAGGGTTGGGTCATAACCCTAGTGAAAATTTAGCTACTCATGCTTAAAAAGTAATAAATTGGAGAGAAATGATAATTAAACATATATTGATAATTAAAATGACAAAATCTATTTTTAAATAGTTCAAAATAGCAAAAACTACTAAAAAGAGTAAAATAAACCGTCTACTGTAGCAACTGATGCCAAAAGTTAACCTAAAAAAATGAAACTCTTCTATTTATATGAGGTCGAATAATTCGAACAAAAATGCCCTTTCGGATGTTCTGCGACTGCACAATTCCATGTGCGGTCCCACTTTTCTTCAGCTGAATAGGATTGGAAATCCGCAGCCGCATAGTTCTGAATTGCAGCCGCACTGCACTCTTTCTGCGGTATGCACAATTAGAAGTGTGTTCGCATCTTGATCTTCTGCGGTCCGCACACTTCTAACTGCGGCTGCACAATAATTGTGCGGTCCGCACTTTTGGTATACTTGAGGTGCAGGTTCTCTGAACATTGCTCTGACCCATCTTTTGCGGCCGCACAATTCATGTGTGGACCGCAGTTTGCACCATTCACTGATGGAAATTCCTTTAGCACCTGCGGCCGCAGATGGTATTCTGCGGTCCGCATTTCAGAGCTTTGGTGCTTTTTTTGTCCTTGAGTTCAAATTACTCCTTTTTGAGTTAGATTTCATCTCGAGAGTTCATCTTCCAATATTCCTGCAATTAAACACATTTCATCAATTTTCGGGAACACAATGAAGCGCTTTTGGACTGAAACGAAAGCTAAATGGTGCCAATAAGTAGTCAAAATCCCACTTATCAACTGCCCCAAACTTAAGCATTTGCTTGTCCTCAAGTGAATAAAGTAGTTCCCACCTCCACAAGTTAAGATCCATTCCGACTAATCAAAGGTGAATCAATTACACATCAATTGAGACAAACAATTACCCACACCACTTATGAATTATCAACCAGGCAACAAATTTAACTTTTAAACACAAATAGTTCTAATGTGACACTTAAGCATCAAGAGTTGAATTTATTCGGAATGAAATAAAGGCTTTTGGACTAAGGTTGAATATGCTAAGATAGAACAAGTTCATCTTTTCTTAAGCACTCCATTTCTTCTCTCATAGCATGCTTTGCCAACTCTTTGAGGAATTTACTTTTCCTTAGGGGAACTAGAGAGACTTACACATCACTCTTTCTTGGTCATGATATTCAATTTCTCCTTCTTTGATTTCTCCATGATTTTCATCATTGCTTTTCTTTGAATCCCTTCAACTCTTCAACTTATTCACTTTCTTTTTGCATTTTTCCTTTTGTTCTTTCTTTTTCATGCCTTTCCTTCTCTTCATTTCTTTTCTCTTTTGTGCCTTGATAACTTTTTCAAACTCCTCGTCTCTCCCCCAAACTTACGTTATTAGCCGATTGTTTCACAAGAGTGTTAAGGAAAGCTCGGGTTCCAAGAGAGCGTTAAGACAAAACGGGTAAAAGCTTGTAACATGGTTATCAAATGAGAAAGGTTTTAGGCTCGAATGTGTTGACTAAGGATAACAACATTGGTGGGCAATGGAAAATTTCAAGCGGGTCAAGCAGAGCCTACAATCACTTCTCAAGCCAAGCAAACTTAAAATTTCGCTTAGAGACACATTTGGGGCAAGTTCTAGACCATTCGTACGGGTACTTGGACTTGCAACAACAACATCACACCTCTCACGCAACTAGTTGTTAAAGAGGATAGAGTCGAGGGCCCACAACGGCCATATTCAAGATTGAATATCACTATGGTTCGATTAAACCACTTGATGATTGCCTAAGTCAACACAAGAGTCAAAAGATCACTAACTAGAGCTATTTCTTTCCAAAAACCTTGTTTTTAACCATAAGCACATAGGTAAGTGTGTTGGTACCAAGTGAAGCATGTTTGACTCTTCGAGCATGACTAAATAGGTCTTTTATTCATTATTACTACTATTCTTACCTAAACACCAAAAACGAACTTAATCCCTTACAGGAAGGTTGGAAAGTTGAGGTCGAAGAACATCGCTTCAGAGAAGGTTTAGTAGAGATGCCAGCCCGTCAAGGAGGCTACTTGGGAGACCGAGCATGATATGTGTAGTTGTTATCCTCAACTTTTCACCACTTTAGGTATGCCTCTATACTCGTTCGAGGATGAATGTTTGTTTTAAGAGGGGGGAGGATGTAACGACTAGGCCGGTAATTTTAAGAGTATTAGCTCTTGTCCCCTAATTATTGCTCCCTCTACTTCATTTTGTGGTTCTGTGACTTGTCGGGTGCTTGGTGTCGTTTTGAGAGTATTAGCCCGGAATGGAGTTTTTATGATTCTTATAGCTTCGTATGGTGATATTGGTATTAGGAGCGTGTCTATATGTTGAGTTGGGGCTCTATATCATTTCAACGTTAATTGGTGAAAGTTGGAAAGTTGGATGATTTTTGAAAAGTTTGATCGGGAGTGGACTTTTTGGTATCGAGGTTAGATTCTAATTTCGGAAGTTTGAATGGGTCTGTAATGTCAATTATGACTTGTGTGTAAAATTCGGGTCAATCACACGTGATTTGATAGGTTTCGACATCGGATGTAGAAGTTAAAATTTCTAAAGTTCATTAGGCTTGAATCGTTGCGCAATTCGTGTTTTCAGCGTTGTTTGATATGGTTTTTGGCCTAGAGTAGGTTCGTTATGTCTTTTGGAACTAGTTGGTATACTCGGACGGTGTCCCGAGGGCCCCGGGTGAGATTCAGACATTATAGGATCAATTGTTGGACTTGTGCAAATGCAAGCTCCCAGCTTCTGGTGTAATCACACCTGCGGAGGTTATGATCGCAGGTGCGGACTCGCACGTGCGCTTGAAGGATTTCCGAAGCGGACAATGCTTCCTAGGATAGAGCTCGCAAATGTGGACAATGTTTCGCAAAAACGGCTTCGTTTCTATGGTGAGGAGATGTGCAGGAGCGGCTAAAGACGCAGGTGCAAAACATTTGTCACTGGCACGTAGGTGCGGCGCTACGCTCGCAGAAGTGGACTATGCGGATTAAGTGAAGTCCTCACCTGCGATGACCTTTCCGCATGTGCGGAGCCGCAGATGCGGCAGTAAGATCGTTGGGGGAACATAACTGGGATGAAAAGGCCTAAGTTTGAGGGTTTGATTCATTATCAATTTTTGGACCTAGAGAGATCGGTTTTTGGTGATTCTTTAAGAGTGTTGCAAGGAAATTCTTGGGGTAAGAGATTCTAACTCGGTTTTGGTTATTTTACACGAATGTATTTTTGTTTTCATCATTTAATTAGTATTTTAGTTGGAAATTTGGGGGGGTTTGGAAAGACTTATTAGGCTAAAATTTGGGGATTTGAAAGGCGATTTGAAGTCGGATTTGAGAAATTCTTGTATGCTATGACTCGATATCGAATGGGTGTTCGGACTTTATAGTTTTGGTCGGGTTCCGATACGTGGGCTCGGGTCGACTTTTGGAGTGATTTTTCAATTCTTTGCTAAAGTCATTATTTCATTACTTAAATTAGTTCCCTATAGTTATAATTATGGTATGAAATTATTCTGGCTAGATTCGAATCAATCGAAGTTGGAAAATCGAAGGAAAGGCCTTCTTATCGTTTGATTGAACGAGGTTTGAGGTAAGTGACTTTTCTAACCTTGTGGGGGGGAAATCCCCCTTAAGATTTGGTATTGTCACGACAATTTGTGATATGTGAGGGCTGTGTACGTGAGCTGACGAGTGCATACACGGGCTGAATGTTAGAATTTCAATTTTATCTAAGTAGTTTCCTTTTATACCTTAACTGAGTTACTTTAGCATGTATAGTCATCATGTTTGGCCTAATTTCACATGTCTACTTGTCTTCTCTCTTATTTGCAACTTGTACTACATGCTTAGCTGAATTACCTGCTTTCTTGATTCCATATTCCTTATTTAAATGTGGGATTCTTTACTTGAACTTTGAAATCCTTCAAATATCATTGTTTCAGTTGTTATGTTTTGGTTTTCGTGATTATTGTTGAGATGAAATTTTGGTTGTTGCACGAGGTTTCTGCAGTACGGTTGTTATTGTTTGCACGTGGTGTCTGTCGTGCCATTGTGATTATTGATACGCATGAGGTGGTATAAGGTCTGGGTGTTGAAACGCATGTGGTGAGATAAGGTGGGCTTGATACGCGTGGCTAGTAGGGGAACTACTAGAAGTCACGTAGTGTAATAAGGTGGGCTAAAACGCAGGATGCTATTTCAGGAAAATGATTTTACAAGAATATAAAGGCTCCAGCGGTGATATAAGGAACAATTATGAGATATTTACTTCTGGGACTACGAGACGGTACCTCGGGAGTGCCCCTGTTGATTTCCTCTATTTGTTGTATTGTTGTTGTTATTATTGTTCCTTAACTTGTAAGTTTGTGCTTTCGTTTCATGTGGAATTTTTCTTTCTTGATTCTGTGTTATTACCTTCCGTAAATTTTCATTGTTTCACTCCTTTGCCATTATCATTATATCATTATACTTGTTGTCTTGTTTCTTATTATCTCCGATAGGGCCTTGATCTGACCTCGTCACTACTCTACCGAGGTTAGGCTTGGCACTTACTGGGTACCATTGTGGTGTACTCATACTACGCTTCTGCACACCTTTTGTGCAGATCCAAGTATTGTTTATCAGACCAGGTATCAGTGAGCTAGTCCATACGTGGAGACTTCAAGGTACGCCTGCCAGCGTCCGCATACTTCGGAGTCCCCCTCTATCTTTTTCATGTTGTTTCCTTATCCTCATTAGACTCAGATATATAGTAATATTTAGTATTTCTCTTTAGAGCTTGTGACTTATATCTACCGTGTTTTGGGTGTTGTTATTACTTGAATTGCAGTTTTTGTTTATTACAAATGTTGACGTTTTGAGTATAGGTTAATATTCCAGTTATTCCGCATACTTGTTAGGCTTACCTAGTCTTAGAGACTAGGTACCATCACAACATTCTACAGAGGAAAAATGGGGTTGTGACAAAAACTCATATGAGTTGACTATGATCAACGTTTGGTGTAAATAGACATGGATTAGTGCTTTGACGATCCTGGTGGGTCTGTATCATGATTTGGGACTTGGGCGTATGCCCCGAATCGAATTCGGAAGTCCCTAAATTTATTTAACGTAGTTTGTTAAAAACTAGCAATTTAAAGGTTTAAAGAATTCCTAAGTTTGACCGTAGGTTGACTTTGTTGCTACCGGGTTCGAATTTCAGTAACTATGACTTGTGTGCAACATTTGGTGCAAAACGGAGTTGATATGACGTGATTTGGACGTCAAGTTGTAAAGTTTCATGTTCTTGAGTTTCTTTGAAAATTTCAATCATTTTGGTGTCTAATACATGGTTTTATGTGTTATATTGATGTTTTGATCGTGCGATCAAGTTCGTATGATGTTATTACACTTATGCACATGTTTGGTTTGGAGACCGAGGGACTCGGGTGAGTTTCGAAAATGCTACGGACCATTTGTACTTAGAAGAATTGCTGGTTTTTGGATTCTGCCGATGCCTGGTGTGTTCTTCTTCGTGGACACGAAGATACTTTTGCGATCGCAAAGATTAGATTGGGACTGGGGAGGAATCTCTCATCGCGAATGCAAGGAGATGGTCGCGAACGTGAAGCAGTGGGGGAGTCTTCCTTTCACGAACGCGGCCTTTCCTCCGCAAACGCATAATGATAAGAAGGGAGGACTGGGAATGGAACTTTTACTCGACACGAACACGAGCCCAGGCTCGCGAACGCGAAGGCGAGGAGGGCTAAGCCTACGTGAACGCGTAGTGTTTGTCGCGATCACGATTGCTAACTGGGCAGTGCTCTTCGTGAACGCGTTAGGTGTCTCAGGAATGCGATGAACACCTGATGCCCAATCATTTAAACTTCCAAAAATCGAGATTTCACCCTTTTTCACCATCTTCTCATAAGAGTCGGCCTAGAGGCGATTTTGAAGAGAAATTTCATCCCCGTTTCATAGGTTTGTCTACTTCTACTTGTTTTATTCTATTTCCATTAACACCCATTGATTTCTAAACTTGATTTATGCTAATTCTAGTTAGAAAATTAGGGATTTGGGTAGAATTGAGGGGGGGTGTAACATTGAGATGTAGACCTAAAATTGAGTTTGGATTTCGAAACTAAATACATAATTGGGCTCAAGGGTGAATGGGTAATTGAGTTTTGGTTTGAATCTCGGGTTTTGACCAAGCCATCCCCGGGTTGACTTTTATTGAATTTTTTGAAAGAGTGTAGATATATTAACTTTATGCATTGTAATTGATTTCCCTAGCATTGTTTGACGTTATTGAGTCAATTTTTGTTAGATTCGATTGGTTTGGAGGCGGATTTTAGAGTAAAGGCCCCCGTTGAGCTTTGATTTGCTTGTTGAGCGAGGTAAGTGTTGGGTCTTACTTTTATTTGAGGGAATAAGAACCTTTGAGCTATGTGTTGTGTGAATTAGATGTGTAGCGGCGTATATGCAAGGTGACGAGTGTATACGCAGTCATAATAATTTTTTTCATGCTTTCCCGCATTCCATTAAATATTTTATTCCATGTCTTAACTATTACTTGCTTTAATTCCTTCCTATGACTTTACTTGATACTTGTCACTTAGTATTCTCATATTAAAATGTTAGTTTCTTCCATGCTTTCATGATTAATTTCTACTTACCTTAATTGTCTTACTTGTACACTTTAATTGTCATATATTTGGCTTGTCATGTTGCGTTGTATCAATTGTAGCATTCCTTGATTTGATACGGGGATTCCTTTATTGCTTTGTTTTCATTTTCTCTAGTCGTAGAAATTATTGTGAATTGAGTTGTTGAATTGATCACATTTTATTGATTTTGTTACGGATCGGGTTGTACACTACAACGGGTGGGATAAGGGAGGACCGATAATGATATGGTGGGATCGGGTTGCACGCCGCAACAAATTTCATATGTGATTTTGATATGGTGAAATAAGGAAGGATTATGATACTGATTATGATTATATGGTGGGATCGGGTTGCGCGTCACAACAGATTTTACATGTTATTCTAGATACTGGTATGGTGAAATAAGGGAGGATTGTGTTTATACGGCGGGAACGGGTTGCACACCGCAATGGATTTTTTGTACTAATTGTTGCATTGTGTTAGCTTTCAGTGTTATCATACGAGATTTTGAGGACTGATGTCTCTTATTATTATTATTATTATTATTATTATTATTATTATTATTATTATTATTATTATTATTATTATTATTATTATACTGCGTACAGGTTGTTAAAAGTGGCTCACCTTAGCCTCGTCACTACTTCGTCGAGGTTAGGCTCGGCACTTACAGAGTACATAGGGTCGGTTGTATTCCTACTACACTCTGCACTTCTTCTGCAGAGTTGGAGTCGCTCCTAACGGAGACTTGGGGTACAGCTGCCCGGAAGTTCGCAACCCTGAAGTCCCATTCTACCTTACTCTAGCTGTTATTTTATTTCAGACAATTATAGTTTCATTCAGACCATTATTTGTATTATTCTAGTCGTTCGTGCACTTGTGATAGCAGTTCTGGGATTGTATCTAGATATTGCTTTTATTATGTGTTTTCTCACTCTTTTAGTTTTATTTCAGTTTATTCAGTTTACTCGGTATCTGTGAGCCGATCTACAATCACCCAAATAGAATTGAACTTCCTCGAACTCCGTGGGAGCCCAACTACGAAATCCATGGTGATCCGCTCCCACGTCCACTCTGGGATCTTTCTCCTCTGAAGTAAGACACCCGGTCTCTGATGCTAATACTTAACATGCTGACAATTGAGACACCGAGCCACAAACCCAACTATATCCTTCTTCATCCGCCTCAACCAATTTTGCAGTCTCAAATTGTGGTATATCTCGGCACCCGGATGGATGGAATAACATGAGTTGTGGGCCTCCTCAAGAATCATCTCCCAAAGCCCATCCACATTGGGCAAACATATCTAGCCATGCATCCTTAACACACAATCGTCACCAATAGTCACACCTCTAGCATCACCTCGCTGAACCATGTCCTGAAGAACGAATAGGAGGGGGTCATCATACTAACTCTCCCTGATACGGTCATAAAGGGAAGACCTAGAGACCACACAAGCCAATACCTGACTCGGCTCCGAAATATCCAATCTGACAAGCCGGCTAGCTAAGGCTTGAACATCCAATTCCGACGGTCTCTCTGCTGCTGGAAGATATGCTAAACTCCCCAAACTCTCCGCCCGGCGACTCAATGCATCGGCCACCACATTGGCCTTCCTGGGATGGTACAAAATAGTGATATCATAGTCCTTAAGAAGCTCCAACAATCTCCGCTGATGTAAATTAAGATCATTCTACTTGAACAGTTGATGCAAACTCCGGTGATCAGTATAGACCTCACAATGAACCCCACACGAATAGTATAAACATCATAGACAGGATAGTTCTTCTCATGAATCTTCAACTGGCGCGAGGCATAGGCAATCATCCTACCCTCCTGCATCAGAACACATCCAATACCTATGCGGGAGGCATCATAATACACGGTGTAAGAACCTGAAACTAATGGCAGAACTAGAACTGGAGTCGTGGTCAAAGCAGTCTTGAGCTTCTGAAAGTTCTCCCCGCACTCATCCGACCACCTGAACGAAGCACCCTTTTGGGTCAATTTGGTCAAGAACGATGCAATAGATGAAAACCCCTCCACAAATTGACAGTAATAGTCCGCCAAACCAAGAAAGCTCCTAATATCTATGGCTGAGGACGGTCTAGGCCAATTCTACACCGCCTCTATCTTCTTCGCATCCACCTGAATACCCTCACTGGACACACGGGCCCCAAGAACGCCACTGAACCGAGCCAAAACTCACACTTGGAGAACTTTGCATAAAGCTTCTCCTCCCTCAATCTCTATAATACAATCCTTAGATGTTGAGCATGCTCCTCCGGGCTACGAGAGTACACCAGGATGTCGTCAATGAATAGAATAACGAATGAGTCCAAATACGGTTGAAATACATTAGTCATCAAATGCATAAACGTTGCTGGGGCATTGGTCATCCCAAAAGACATCACCAGGAACTCATAATGGCCATATCGGGTGATACCCTGACCTCAAATTAATCTTGGAGAACACCCTCGCTCCCTAAAGCTAGTCAAATAGATCATCAATACGAGGCAAAGGATACTTGTTCTTGACTATGACCTTGTTCTACTGCCTGTAATCATTGCATATCCTCATAGAACCATCCTTCTTCCTCACAAATAGAACCGATGCACCCTAAGATGACACACAAGGCCGAACAAACCCCTTATCAAGGAGTTCCTGAAGATGTTCTTTCAACTCCGCTGGTGCCATACGATACGGTGGAATAGAAATGGGCTGAGTGCCCGGCACTAAATCAATATCCCTGTCAGGGGCCATGCCGGCAGGTCTACAAGAAACACATCCGGGAAATCATGTACCGCCGGAACAGAATCAATGGTAGGAGTCTCTACACTAACATCCATCACAAAAGCCAAATAGGATAGACAACCCTTCTCAACCATACGATAATACCTCAAGTATGAAATCACTCTACTAGGTACATAGTCTATAGAACTGGTCTACTCAACCCTCGGCAAACCCGCCATCGCCAATGTCACAGTCTTAGCGTGACAATGTAAAACGGAATGACATGGAGACAACCAACCCATACCCAATATCACATCAAAAATCAACCATACTGAGTAGCAAAAGGTCCACTCGGGTCTCCCGACCCCTAATAGTCACAACACATGACCGATATATGTGGTCCACAATAATAGTATCGCCAATAGGAGTAGATACATGAACATATAAAATTAAAGACTCACATGCATATCTAGAAAATGAGAGAAATATGAGGAAACATATGAATAATGGAACCAGGGTCAAGTAATACAGAGGCATCTCTGTTGAAAACTGAGACAATACCTGTTATCACAGCATCTGATGCAATAGCATCTGCTCTGGTAGGGAGGGCATAGAAACGGGCCTGGCCACCTCTTGATTTCCTCCCCCTCTCAGGTGACCCCTAGCGGACTGATATCCACCCCTAGCTGGCTGGGCGGTTGGTGGAGGAACTAGTGCAGATGACCTAGACTGGATCATCTGTGGAGCGGGACCTCCCACTCTACGGGGACACCCTTTCCTCATATGAACAAACACTCCGCACTCATAGCAAATCCCCGGTGCTGGTGTTGCGGACTGAAGGGAGCCCCGAGCACTGGAATAACTTGTAGAAGGACATGGCATAGACGAACCCTGACCCGATGGAGCACGAGAAGAACTCTATGCTGGAAGGGCACCAAGAGATAAACGTCCATGTTGGTAACTGTGAGAACCATCGCCAGATGATGCACCACGGTGAACTGGGTGAGCTGTCTGAGCATGTCTGAAAGGACGACCTCTACCGTGCTGGAGTTGACCCCCAGAAGGAGCAATGCTAAAATTGCCCTTTCCACGAGGCCTCTTGGCCTCCCTCTCAACCCTCTCCTGACTGCGAACCATCTCAATCTGGCGAGCAATGTCGGCAACCTCATCAAAGGTAGAACTAGACACTCTCTATCTATGGTCATAGCAATAGCAACTGATAAGTGAGGCAATCTATAAACCTCATGATCCTCTCCCTGTCTGTGGTAACCAACAAGATAGCATGACGGGCAGACTCCGAGAATCGCATCTCTTACTGCGTCACAAACATATCACTCTGACGAAGATGATAAAACTGTTTGCGCAGCTCCTCTCTGCGCTACTGAGGCACGAACTTCTCTAGAAAGATAATGGAGAACTACTGCCAAGTAAGGGGTGTTGCGCCGATCGGCCTACGCCTCACGTAAGCCTCCCACCAACTGAATTCGGCTCTAGAGAACTAAAAAGTAGTGAACGAGACCCCACTGGTTTCCAAAATACCTATTGTATGGAGTATCCTCTGAGACTTATCCAAGAAACCAAGTGCATTCTCTCCCTTTGCACCACTGAAAGATAGAGACTGGAGTCTCCCAAACCTCTCCAATCTACGGTACTCATCCTCAGACATAGCAGGAACTACATAGTCCTGAGCAGTTGCAACCGGCTGGGTTGGTGGTGTCCCCGGTGTCCGGAGTCCCTGTACAACCTGCTAGGGTGTACGAGCGGCAGGAGTCTGAGTGCCTCCCCCGGCTTGAGAAGTGGTTGCGGCTGTCGAAATAGAGACCTCCTGAGCAACGCCGGCACACACTTCAAGAATTTAAGTTAAGGCCTCCTGATGTCTAGGAATCACAATGGGCATAGGTGGTGCCTAAGTTGGTCCGACTGGAGCATCCATAACTAGGACCTTGTCCTGATCTGGGGCAACTGGTGGAGCTGCAGATGATTTCTCAGCTGCTGTGCGGGCTGAACCTCTGCCCCTACCACGACCTCGCACTACTCTAGCTGGTGGTACTAGTGCCTGGCCCTCCTGCCCGGTAGTGCGAGTCCTCACCATCTGTGAGAGAATGAAACAATAGAAGTTTAGTTACCAGAATCAACAAATTCGCACGACAAGAATTCAAGAATGTGGAATTTTCCTAATGGTTATACAACCTCTCAAAGACAAGTAGAGACGTATCTGTACCGATCCGCAAGACTCTACTAAACCTACTCATGACCCGTGAGACCTATGTAACCTAGGCTCTGATACCAACTTGTCATGACCCAAAAACCTGAACCTGTCGTGATGGTGCCTATCATGGTACTAGGAAAGCCGGCATTTCCAAAACACTTTGATATCTTATAAAAGGTAAATCAAAAAGCTTTTTCATAACATAGTTTTTATATAAATAGGAGTTAGACTCAAAATACAATGCAGAATAGTAGCCCCAACCATCGGGGTGTCACTACGTCATGAGAAACTAGACTTTTAATCTAAAAGACAATGTTAACAAAAGTATGTGTCTAATTATCAATACAGAAAAGAAAGATAAATAAGAAGGAGCACAAGGTCTGCGAACGCCGGCAGCTACCTCGTAAATCTTAGAAAATCGACCTCGCACGAGCTCAATGACCTCCACGTCCGGTCAAACCTGTATCTGCACATAAGGTTTAGGGAGTAACGTGAGTACTTCCAACTCAGTAAGTAACAGAAATAAATAAGGAATTGAGAAGTAGTGACGAGCTATACAAATATAGTTCATTTTAGTAATTTCAGTAAAGAATATGCATGATTTCAATCCAAAAATTTCAAGTCAAATGAGTTTATTACAGTTCAAAATCAAGAAAACCAGATATAAAGTCTTTCAGAAATTTCACAACACTGTCAGATAACAACTAAGTGCAATAACAAATGAAGGCAAGTACAGCCTCACAGGTATACTCTCACTCAAGCATCTCAAAAGCTCAATCACTCGGCTCACAGCCTCAGTACTCACAATTAATAGGTATCTGCGATCACTAGGGGTGTACAGACTCTAGAAGGGCTCCTACATCCCAAGCGCTATATTAATGTGGCATACAGCCCAACCCAATACTGATGCGGCGTGCAGCCTGATCCAAATATTGTCGCGGCGTACAGCCCGATCCAAATACTATTGCGGCGTGCAGCCTGATCCAAATATTTCTACGGCGTGCAGCCCGATCCAATATATGTATATATATGGCCTAAAAGGCTTGTTGCGGCATGCAACCTGATCCAATATACCTCACATGGCTCACAACTCGACACTCGGGCTATATCTCAGTCGCTCGCCTCTCTAGCCTCACCGAATATCACAATAAAACAGCCCAAACAAAGAATACAACAAGTATCAACAAGAAATGAGAGAGAGAGCCAGCATATAATACACAAGTAAAACGGTGAATGAGTACAAGACAACAATTAGTAGTCAATTCAACAAGTACACGACAACTGCGGCTCCCAACAGTGATATTATATAATCTAAGCATGGTTTCTAACATGGAAGGCAGCCAATAACTCAAAAACAAAGTGAAATAGGTAATAACAATGGGCTAATCGACTTTACAGTCTCCCGGAACGGACTAAGTCTCGATCACACACGGTGCATGCTCACACGCCCATGCGTGTCACCTCTAAATATTCATATCATACAATTTCTCAGGGTTTCATGCCCTTTCCTCTAGAGTCGGCCTCCAAATGCCCCGAATCTATCCACAAACAGTACAATACCATTAAAATAGGCTAAAGGGATTAATCCAACAAGAAAACTATCAAATTAGAACCAAAAATCTGAATTTTGGCTCAACCCGGCCCCCGAGCCCACATCTAAAAATTCGATAAAAATCACAAACCCCGAAATCCCATTCACTCACGAGTCTAATCGTACTAAATTTAGAAAAGTCCGACCTCAATTGCCCCTCCAAAACCCAAAGTTCACTCTCCAATTCCAAAGCCCTAAATCCCCAAATTTCAAATTCCAATCCCTAATTAAATGATGAACAAAGCCATAGATTCATGGAAATTAGACCAATATGGGTAAGAATCACTTACCCCAATGTCCTCCTTTAAAACCTTCGAATATTCGCCTCTCTCTCGAGCTTTTCAATTCCGAATATGAAAATGGAAGACAAAATCGTGAGATAGGGTTTTTTGCCTAATAAAAACCGCACATGCGGTCCTAGTCCCGCACCTACAGAACCGCATCTACGGAGAGGGCTCCGCTTCTGCAAAAATTCATAAAAAGATTGACTCCACTCCTGCGATCATTTGACCGCATCTGCGATCCAACTCCGCTTCTACGCCTCTCAATCCGCTTGTGCAATCACCGCAGATGCGTGATTTCCATCGCACCTGCGATCTGAGCCCAGGTGTCACGACCCAAACCGATGGGCCGCGACAAGCGCCTGGTACCTTACTCAACCGAGTACCTATGTAACGCATCTTTTCATATAATACTCTTATAGTTAAATGAGATGGAAAGGCTATCGTGAGATAAGTAGAATAACTCATGAGGAAATACTTAACTTGATATACCGACTTATACATATGTCGTACGGGCCTATAAGGCCGACATGATCCTTTATATACTCAGAACATAGGCCGACAAGGCCATACAAGTATCTGTATAAATGACATCTGTCTATAAGACTCTGTGAATACATACTTATCATAAAGGTCGGGATAGGGTCTCGCCATACCTAACAACGCACATCTAAATCATTGTGACCAAACAAGCAACTCCGAAGCAAATGGAGCGCACCAACATCTTCTGCTGAGCTGATAGCCTACTTGGAGGACTCTCGACGTGTCTATCGGGACGTGCGGGCATGAAATGCATCGTTCCCAAACAAAAGGGATGTCAGTACAAATAATGTACCAAGTATGTAAGGAATAAAAATCAGTAAATAATAGACATGAGAGAAATATGGAGTAAAAGACTCGATAGGTAAGTTTGAATAACTTTTTAAATCATGAAATACTCATAGTGTCATGTATATGTGTATGAATGTCACGTCGTGCATAGCTAATGCGTTCATAACATCATCAAGCCTCTAAGGGCATCTCGGCCAGTGTGGGCAAAATCATCAACGTATACCAGTTAATCAGGTGGTGGTGCGTATATAACACCATAACCTTTTCCCATAACCCATATACATTTATATACATATAAATACGCGTATATAATTTCATATGGTAATGGGTAATTGTACATGTATAAATGAATGCAATGCATGAGAAGTATGTCAATAAAGTCTCTCGAAACGTCATAAGACCCTTATACCTCTGATTAATATCATGAAATAAACTTTATCAACTTACGTATTTTCTGAGAACCATGACCAGATGATAGATTAATAAGACATATGGGAATTCAAGAACATAGGCATCTCTAATACTTATATGAATAGAGTCATTTATGGAAGTTGTGCATTTGCTAGTTTCATTTGTGTCGCATAGATCATGCCAAAAAGAAAGAAGTGATAGCCTTAACATGCCTGAGCCGATTCTCTTGATAATCCCTCTAACACATGTCAATTGTGACAACACGTCACGGTGGATCGAAGTAGGAGAATATTCATATGATATTCTTGAGAAAGATTGCACCGAACTTCCCTTAGCATCGCAAAATCCCGTTGCTATTACGCAGAATAATTTCGGATAAAATAATTTCCTGAAGCAAAATCACGTCAATCTATCTCACTTTGTAAAAGATCTATATGAAATCTTATTTTAGAATTTTCATCCATTCCCACATGTATAAGCATCTCAATTTATGATTTTGAAAGGCCTTTTAAATAAGTGGGTGTGGACCCCACACTTTGTATGACTAAGCCACAAAGACTCCTCCAATCTTGCCACCTTATTAAATGAACTTAAGAGTCACATTAGGCTTTATTTAAGCCATCATGCTAGCTGCAACGTTAGGGAGTTAATTCCTTATCCAATAATTTCTTAATTATAAGTCAATCTCCCACTTAAAAATCCATAATTATCCAATTATCTATATAATAAAGAATTATTCCAAATTACATAAAATACTACTTATTTTTAACACACCTTATACACCTTATATCATGGTCATGTAGTACCTTGTATGAAACTAGTCCATAATTACCCGGTATTATAACTCGGACCGTATTTTATCCCAAAATGTCAAACTTTGACGAATTTTATTTTTTCGATTTTGTTACCCTATCACATTCACGAATTTACTTATCACTTATTTGAAATAGCATAATGCTTATAATCTCAAAATAAACTCATTCCCGAACTTACCTCGATTAACTTACGACAAAACTTTAACGTACAAAAATGCGGGATGTAACATCTCATTTTCCGAGCTTTCATCCATTTACTTATGGAGTACTTTCACGTACGAAAACATAGGGTGTAACATCATTTCCCCCTTTGGAACATTTGTCCTCGAATATTGACTGATGCACTTATCATTCTCATAGCTTATGTCATATGAATACTTTAGTAATTTCTTTGCCATCTAGGCAACTATTTCCAAAGGTCAGTGCATTCCCCCTTTAGGTCTCTTTCTCACACCATGACTTGTGTTCGGAATCCTTCCAATCTCGTAGTTGTTGCTACCTTGTATCATGCAGCATGTACGACTCTAACCTTGTAAGTGCGCATATATGACTCGTTTCTCCTTTATCCTCCAGCTTTTAGCCCATCTCTAGGCCTTACTTTGTAAACATATAGAGAGCTTTACAAGATGTCCCTCGGGGCATCTATAGGTATACTGAAGTTCTTCGCTCGGTACTTTTTCGAACTTACGAATATTGCTATATCTTATTTCATAGGCCCGGTTATCTATCCGCATGACTTTACTGCATCTAAGTAGGTCATAATATACCATAACTCTTACCTCGATTTATCGTTACTAAGGTCTTCTACCAAAATCCATGTTGCGTTCGTTGCTTATCCCATAAGTACAAATCTATGTACTTTACTGCTTCCTCATTATTGTTCATCTTAAGAATGACGGACAAATCTCACCTCATACTTTGTGACTTTTGTCCATCCATTGTTGATTCACCTTAATATTGATCTATCATCTACCACTGATAACTTGATCTCTTATGTAACACTGCCGCTAGCGCTCACGTCTCATCGGGGACATCTGGAGTAGTTAGATTGATCCACCTAGGGGCGATACTATACTTCCATAACCATATTTTATAGTGTCCCAATATGACCCACCTTACATGTATATTTTAATCTCGTACAATTCATGAAATCCTCTTCAAGTAATTACCCAATTGAAGGCCCAAATGCCATCCTTTATCTATCACAATCTCACCCTCATTCCATTACCAGGGAAGCATTCCATTTCGTCTAGATGCTATTAGTCTTAGACTCCTTTGAGTTTATTCAGGCTATACCGATCCTTCTATAACTTATAGAAACCATCATCTCTCTTGTTTTCATGGGCTTAATCCTGAGGACTTATCCATTCTCGTCACCTTCTCACTCGCCCTTTCTTATCCTTACTCCTATCTTCCTAAAACCTTGTCGCTTTACCATACTTTAGCTTGCAACCTACACATATCTATTTATAATACTCGCAACCTTCCTTCAACTTGCTTTCCCCATAGATTTCCTTATGTTATTCTGGAACATCAAGTGAGACATAACATTGTCTTTAACTCTTCTTTACACTCTTGGCTAGATCAATTGGTACCTAGAAACCATAGGCTGGAAGATATACTACTGATGATGCCGCTATTATTCCTGTATACTGAATCCCCGCGCTTTTAGCCCTTTATCCGAAGTATGGACTATTCACAACCTTCTGCATTGGAGTATTTCGTACGTTGTTCACCTTTACCTTACTACCTTAATATCCTGCATCGTATCTTCTATTTCTTTCATGAACTCCCTTCCACATAGGTATAATTCATGTCCATAACTTGAAGCTCTATTATAATAGTTGCACCTCAAGTGCATACGCAATCCAGTGGGAGCTTCGTACTGACTCCTTATGAGGCTGGTACTTTTCTAACTAGCTTTATTGTAGGGCCGTTATAGAATATGGTTGTTGTACTTTCTCTCTTGTACCTATGATATTAAGAGTGATCCTACAATGTTCTCAATCACGGATTCTATAATTTTCTAGGTCCAATAATCAGACTCCTGATTTACTTGGTTGATGTAATTCTTTAGTTTCCTCTTCCTTCTGATCAGTCTTTATGTGGGCTTAAGCTATCTTTCGATATGTAGCTCTTGGTAATAGTTATTACGTTAGCACTTCTTGGACGCTATGGAATATCCATGATACAATCTTCTAGCAATTTAATCCTTTGTCTATGACTTGGACTCAATTCATTGTTTCAACTTATACCAAAGTTTCCTACGGTAGTATGATTGTCAACATGTATGCTGCATGGATAATACTCCAAAATCTTAAGTGTGTTCATAACGTAACTAACTCTTGATCATTAATCGAATAATTCATTTTGTTCCATCCCAGCTTTATTTAAACATAAGCTATTACTTTTCCTAGTCTTTCTGCCCCTTGTTGCGTGCATACTTTGCTTACCTTAGTGCTCACACATATTGTAATTCCATACAACTCATATGATCTTGAATATCACTCCTAATTTTACTTCTCGTTCATTAGGCACGGTAGGTGCCACTTTTTTATGGAGTACATACAATGTTGTTGTGAGGCTGTTGTTATAAGACCATTCCTTCCTAGGTCACTGAGCATAGGTTGAAGCCTTCTTCCTTACCTCTTCAGCTAGTCTTTCATTGAAGTACTTAGGGAGACCTTCTGGCTCTTGTAAAGTTACAAGCTTGTTATATCGCTTACTCGGCTGGATTTTTTATGTTCGTACTCACCTATAATTGTCCTTAGTTACTTACATCCACACTCATGTGCTCGCACAGTTTCTTCTGAACTGAAGTTTTGATTGTCTTCCAAGTGGGACACTCTTGTACTCAAATGGTATCTTTAACTACCCCAACTCATATCTGAATATTTCTCAAGGTTATGATGTCATATCTACGAAACTGAAATCCCCATGTTGGGGTTCATTCTGTTTATCTTGCACGATCTATTAATTTGTCTATATCCTCTTGTCTAGCCATAACTAGGCTCTTCCTGAATTAACTACTAACTACTCATTGGCCCATTCTAATATCTATATTCCGCGTAATCTCTCTTGGGTTATTTCTTTGTCTTAACTTACCTGTCGCACTAGCTCCTTATGACTCAATAACATCTCGGGTAGGAACCCTTACTTCCTCTCCTTGACGTCGTTCTTGCATAATGTTTTGGCAGCGGTTAGCTCTCTCTCTAACTAGAAATTTGATAAGAGAAGTGTGAAAGGATTGCAGGCTAGATTCAAGGTATGCCAGTTGTCCACGGAACTTTGAAGATTGGTTGAGTCTTAAGTGTGCTTTAGTAAGAGTATGAAGGATCTAGTGGCCGTAATTATCTGTCCACTCAAGGCGTTGCAAGCTAATGGTTTTTGAAAAGCGTTAGAAATCGTGGTCAACATTTTTCCAGTGCTTCAGCGGGCTTTGGCCTTTTTTTGTTATAGGTATTTAACCGGTTCGGAAGATAAACTATCAGTCAATGACGTTGCCAAGGTAGATGTTTTTCTTTGCCTTTCAAGATATTGCGTATAAAGAGAAAGATAGCCAGTCCTCTTGGGCGGCCGAAAGTGTTCTGTAAAAAGGACCAAGGAGGATCCTATCCTAAAGGAGAAGGAGGAGGAGTAGGAGCTAGCTTTAGGGGCGGAATCGAAGCGAAGAAATTAGTTCATGCCACGACGATCTATATGGAAGGGAAGTTTTGTTGATGCATTCCTCTTCAGAATGAAGAAGAAGAGAGATCCTCTTTTTAACAGGAAAATTTGGTCACGTAGATCTTCTATTTCTCCGGAATTCGTTGATTGCTCCGTACGAATTTACAATGGAAAAACTCCTGTTCGTTGTAAGATTATTGAAGAAAAGGTTGGTCATAAATTTGGAGAGTTTGCTTCTACACGGAAACGAAGACCTTCGAGAACAAATATTGGACCGGGAAGAAAAAGGGGAAAAAGTAAAGTCTAAGCGCATATGGCACGAAAAGGAAATCCTATTTTGGTAAGACTTGATCTGAATCGTAGTTCGGATTCAAGTTGGTTTAGTGAGGGCGACCGCGAAAGTCACCGAATGGGTCAGTCTTTTAGTTCTCCCAGATTTGAATATCAAAGGAGGACGTTGCAGATGCCCGGGGCGGACACGACTTCTTCTAAGGCTAGAAGACCACTATAAGACACCTAGGACTATAGCATGTCGTGAAAGAAGCACACTAGACGGACGTGCTTCGACTGTGCCCTGCTGGAATGGTAGCATATTTGTAGTATTTGGATAATGCAATCCCATTCCTTTCTCATTTTTATCGCATTCTTCCTTTACCATTCCATAGTTACTAGGACCACTTAATTATGACTTAATGTCACTTCACTCCATATTCCCCCCCTTTAGGGGAGTACTAAGATTTAGTGCTACGGCAATCTACCTATAGATGTTTTACCTCTTCATCTTTGGCGTCTTTTCACATCATCGATGACCCTTACTCCCCTTGCGGTAATTCTTCTGTACCAAGGATAATAAAATTCTTTACTCACGAGGGTGACACTTAGTTTAACTGGAACATACAGTCCCCTAAGTTTAACTTTGCTCACATTACTTGCTTTAGGAAAGCGTCTTCCTAAATGAACTTAAAGGTTATTCTTCTGTCGTCCGTTCTATTATTCCCGGAACGCAATCTCTGAAAATCTCATCATGCCGACTATTATCAAATTACTCAGTCCCCAATTCATGTTTAGTTTATCTTGTTCACCAGTACATATTGAATTCTATTACTCTTGGGTCTAGCTTTTCCTTCTGTTAATCACGTTAGAGTCATGAACTTATTTCTCGAAATGAGGATGTGACTTTATGACATATACTCTTTTGTTTCCCCAAGGCCTGTCACCTCTCGTCTTTTCCTTCCCTTGACTATAGACTCTGTAATACTGCCTTTTACTTTTTTTTCTCTACCGTGATCATCCATGTGTCACACCTTACTCATAATGCATCATTAACTTTCTTCTTATTTCCCGCTAACATTTATGTCTATCACTTTATTTCAAAAACATCAACAAGACATTATTTTGCTTTTAACTCCCCTTGCTCCATCCACTGGCTCTTTGGGTTGCCTAACATTCTCTCTCTGCTAGGGACGGGAGCCACACTAAGGTAATATTTATCCCTTCCAGGATTCCAGTGCCTATCTTTGTAGTACTCATATCTAGTTGTACTATTTTAGAGTGCATCATCTGGGTGTCTCACAAGGATATCTATTAGCACATTTTCAATATCCTTCAAAACTGTCAATTAACGCAAACAATCCATCCACCATTTTGGGTCACTCTAACCCTAGACGGATCCTGATATTTGTCCTTATCGTATAATACTTTTGTTAGCCCCCATAGGGCATAAATGAGATGGGTGTGGCCAATTGTACATACCTCTGTTATTGTTGAAGGTAACTCAAAAGGCTTATATTCCTCTGCCTAAATTTTTAGGTGCCTCGTACCATTCTTCATCTAGCTTCTTTTACTTGTTCAAACTTGTGTCTATCTTCTAAATCTCTCATTGCCTTTCACCATAGTGGTCGATATGTATTCTTGTCTTAAGGTTCCTTATCAAGAGACTTACACGTCTTAGTACACACATGATATGTTGAAGACCTTACATTTACTCATCATAAGCATCATGAGAAATCGTGTTCCCCTGACTCAACACTTCCATAGCCACATTCAATCTCTTGCCAACTATCTTTCTGGATGTAAGCATTGTCTTATTACGAATAGAAGTTAGGAGTTTGAATTCTTATAAGTGAGCTCTATCACACGATCTAGAGTAATAAGAAAGAGTGACAATCCTAAATTCCCGGTAGCCTCCTTCTTATAAGTGTGGTTCACAACACACCGATAAACCAGACTCCACTAGAGACGGCTTGTAGACTACCTAGGACAGAACTGCTCTGATACCACTTTTGTCACGACCCAAATCGATGGGTCGTGACGGGTACCCGATATCTTACTCAACTTAATACCAACATAACGCATCTTTTCATATCATACTCTTATTGGTAAATGAGATAGAAAGACTGTCGTGAGATAAGTAGAATAACTCATGAGGAAATAATTAACTTGATATACCGACTTATACATATGACGTACGGGCCTATAAGGCTGGCCTGATCCTTTATATACTAAGAACATTGGCCAACAAGGCCATACAAGCATACGTATACATGACATCTGTCTACAAGCATCTAAGAGTACATACTTATCATAAAGTTCAGGACAGGTCCTCTCCATACCAAACAACACACATCTAAATCATACTGACCAAACAAGCAACTCCGGAGCAAATGGAGCGCACCAACATCTTCCGCTGAGCTGATAACCTACATGGAGGACTCTCGACCTGTCTATCGAGACATGTGGGCATGAAACAAAATGTACCCAAGCAAAAGGGACGTCAGTACAAATAATGTACCGAGTATGTAAGGAATGAAAATCAGTAAATAATAGACATGAGAGAAACATAGAGTAAAAGACTCGCAGGTAAGTCTGAATAACTATGTAAATCATGAAATACTCATAGTGTCATGCATATGCGTATGAATGTCATGTCGTGCATAGGTACATGTGTTCATAACATCATCAAGCCTTTGAGGGCATCCCATCATATCATCTCGGCCGATGTGGGCAAAATCATCAACGTATACCACCTGATAAGGTGGTGGTGCGTATATAACGTTGTAACCTTTTCTCATATCCCATATACATATATATACATATAAATACGTGTATATAACACTATCTGGTCATGGGTCAATGTACATGTATAAATGAATACAATGCATGAGAAGTACGTCAATAAAATATCTCAGAACGTCACAAGACCATTATACCTTTGATTAGTATGAAATAAACTTTGTAACAACCCAGCAAGTCGTTTTGTGTGTTGGGACTCCGTTCCCGTGAATGAATCTTTCCATAGCGGCTACTTGTGCCTTATGACTTGTGTGGGCAGGTAGTTCGAGATTCAGAAGTGATTTGGCCAGTTCAGGAACACTTGGTTTCTGAAGGCTAGCCTATATGGCTAATTTTTGTTCCGAGCAGCATTTTTAGCAAACGACCTCGGAATCGAGTTCTGACAACTCCAGCAGCTCCAGATGATGATTTCGGACTTGGGAGTGTGTTCGCCTCGGGTTTCTGATGACCCGGGAGTATTTCGGCACCTGAACTAGAATTCAGGATTTCATAAGATTTCGAATTCAGCCTGGAATTAGACCTCGTGATATCATGGTCCGAATGGAATTTCGGAACTGGCACTAGTTTCGTATAGTCATTTATGACTTGCCCGCAAAATTTGGGGTCAATCCGAGTAGTATAGAACCGTTCGGCGTATCGGTGAGCCATTTGAATTTTCTTGAAATCCTAAGTTTGAAACTAAGGGGTTTTGGAGGGTGATTTCTAGTTTGGATAATGTTTTTAGTGTTCTTGGAGCTCGAGCAAGTACGTCATGTGATTTAGGACTTGTTGGTCTAATTTGTCGAGGGCTCGGGTGGGCCCAGGGGTCCCCCGGACCCCGATCGGGGTCAAAAAAAAAACCAGCAGTTGCACAGCTAGTGGGAAATCTTCTGGTGTGACCGCACCTGCGGTCCATGAGCCGCAGGTGCGAGGCTCGCACCAGCGGCCTTTCCATCGCAGGAAGCGGCCTTAGTCGCAGGGGCGACTCTTCCTCTCGCAGGCGCGGCTCCGCAGGCGCGGCCATTCCCCAGGGCCCAGGCCATCGCAGGCGAAGAGCGAGAATTCCCCCCAGTGCCCAGGCCTTTTTCCGCAAGAGCGACCCTTTTTCCGCAGGTGGCGAGTCTGCACTTGTGATCCAAAGGTCGCAGGTGCGGAAACTACTGACCAGTCCTATAAAAAGCCCATTTCGTGATCTTTCATCCGAAAACTCGATTTTTCCTCCATTGTTGAGACCTCTAAGAGCTCCAGAGCAGTGTTTCGGCCTAGTAATTCAGGTAAGTGATTCCGTAACCCTCCGCATGTTAATTTCTTCAATTCTTTGGGAATTTCCACCTCTAAATTCATAGAAATTCATAAGAAATTGTTGGGGAGAATAGAGGGTTTTGAGGAAAATAGGAATTCTAATTTTAGGGCCATTGTAGGATGATTAATTGAGTTAATATTGATCCNCGTATAGCGCATTTCTTCAAGAATTATAATTTTCCGGACGCCGAGGCTCGGAGTTGAATTTGCCAAGTACGTCAAGAATGTGTTTTTAGGGAAAATCCTTGATAAATCCTCCTCGATTCTTCCTAAATTGATATAATTATGTGTTTTTGGCTAGTTGCGAGCCAACGAGGGTGATTCGGAGGATTCGTGCGTCTCGTTGATTGGTCCGTTGGACGGAGGAGCACTTGTCCAGGTGAGTCTCCTTTCCAAACTTTGTAAGGGGGAAATGTGCCCTAGGATCTTTGTTGCTAATTGTGCTTGTTGAGGGGGCTACGTACGCACCACGTGATTAGAGTCCGTAAGTGGCATCTACATTGTATGTTGGGTAGCTGTAGGATCCACGAGCATGTTCTAACTATTTATTTGATAGTATCTGATGTTTTGTACGAGTTATTACTGATATATGATGAAATTGAGTTATGATAGCTGCGAA
>ML250120.1:63711-115534 GCA_005239495.1 Nicotiana undulata | reverse complement strand
GATTTAAGCTTGATTAGCATCACAAGTTTGATTAGCATTTCTATACTTTTGTCACTCAAATCACTGTCTGAATCCCAAGAAATATCATCAATCACATTAAGCTTGTACGGATCACACTTGGAAGAAAGTTGAGAATAAAACTTCCTTTCGTCTTTGTCATACAGGTAAACTTCTCAACAGATTCTCTATCATCTCTTTTTGCCTGTTTAATGAAAAACTGGCTGGCTCTGACTACCTTGCGGAGCAAACAAAAGATCCCAAAATCACACTGCATGTATGAACAAACAAACTTTGCGGCTCGCTTCGCTCTTCAAGCTCCGCCCCCCTTACTCAACTCTTCCCAGTAGCAGGCGAGGCAANCCCCCCCCCCCCCCCCGGTCCATCATACTGGAGCGATTCGAGAAGAACGATTAGTCTCATATTCTATCCTTTCAGGCCAGAAATATAAATTCCATTAATATGGGGAATAAGCTCAATCAATTAACTATAGATACTCTAAAAGAAAGAATCATATCCAAAGTAGAAATGCTTGTACGGATTTATAAAGAAACTACTCCAGGTTTGGACTTTGAGCTGCCTCCCATAGAACCTATTGCTCAGCAGATCCTTTTTACAGAGGAAAGTCTTCCCTATCTTAATTCCCTATATACGAGTCTCATTGAGAACGGGACCCAAGGGGAATACTTTATCCAAGTTATACAATTAATTCTAGGATAGTCTTTCTTTTTCTGATGGTTCCTGACGTACTGGAGTTATAACATTTGAATTTCTCTTACATTCTACTCACAGAGTCTTATGATCCCCGTTTTATGGGAACTGTCATGAGCAACGGACAGCTTTCCATTACCGTCAACCTTGTTACTCTCAATTAAACTTCTTTTCCTCTGGAAAATAAAGTAGAGAATTCCTCTATAACCTCTTCTTTTATCTGCTTAGGAAATGTTAAATTCTTACCTACACCATCACTGTTTGAAACACATGCCATTGCCTTCTCATCATAATTGTCGCTAATGAGAACAATAATTTATCAAAGACACACCCTGTCAGGTACTGTATCCAAGTTATTCTCTGTATCCAAATTCATCCCGAGTAATATTACTATGAGGATAATCACCAAAGCCACCAGACAACTTATGATGCCAATGAAGCAAGATGAGCTATTCAATTAGACTCATATTGTAAAGAAGAAGAAAGAGACTGATCCAGAAAGGTGGGTCGAGGGCCGAGCCTCGACTGTCCATGTAAGTTTTTTACTTTTCATTAAGTATTTTGATTTACTTTTATATAAAATTTGAAATACTAATTCAATGTAATTTTTCTTATAGGGTCGCTTCACATCTGACATGGAGGAATTCATACGCAGTCAGCCACCTAATGAGTCGGGCGAGGCAATCCAACTTTCGGACGAGGATGCTGAGAGAACACTTAGTTTTATATACTTAGTTTTCCTTAATTACTTTTATATACTTTGAAATAGACAATAGAACCGGTTTTCGAATGGGCTTGTAATAAGCATTAACTTAGTTTTGTTAGTTTAATGTGTTAGTTCTATTGTACTTAATACTTTGTTGGTTTTAATGTTGTTGTTAATATTGTTATTGTTGTTGTTGTTGCTTGTAATAGGATTTGGTATGCTGGCAGGTGGTGTAATACTTTGGTCGCTTTTCTATTTAATTTTTTTTTCCTGGGCAATAGCGACCAAGGTTGGTCGCTAATTAACCCAGATTTTCAGATTTACTTTGGTCGCTATTCTATTACAAATAAATACTTAATGAAAAGTAAAAAACTTACAAATTTGGTCGCTATATTTTGAATAATAATAAATAAATAAATAACGTAATTTAAATATAGAGACCAAATTTGGTCGCTAATTAGCGGGCAACTTTGGTCTCTAAGGTAAAGGGACCAACAAAATAGCGACCAAGCCTTGTTGGACGCTTTTTCACTGTTTAGCGACCAACTTTGGTCGCTTTTTGTGGTCGCTTTTTCCCGGATTTTTAGTAGTGTGCAGGGCGGGTTAAAACAATGTTTAAAAAATTAATGCGGGACGGGTTAAAACAATGTTTAAAAAATTAATGCGGGGCGGATAGCGGGTTTAATACGAATTCAATGCGGGTTGACTTTGAATTTTGATCTTTTCTGAGAGAAGTGATCATTTTCACTAAATTTTACATTCTTACTCACTGGCAATTTAATTCGGTTTCTCTCCAAAAAAAGCATTCTTATATTTGTATCTTGTACTTGTTTTATTTTCATTAATTAATTTATTTTTAAAAACAATATTGGTTAACTTTGGAAGGCATGAATAGTTAACTTTCAGAAAATAGTAAGGGATATATATATATATATATATATATATATAAAATCAGTTAAGCACTGTCACCATAAGTGACCTAATTTTCTTAAAATGAAAAACTACTATTCTTCTACAAGTATTCCTTTTTACTGCTAATTCGACTGAAATTTATATTCCAGTAGAGATAATTATCTAGTGTATCAATTAGGGGCAGAATCATGAATAATCTTGGGATAAAAGTGATTAGATCTATAAATTAATATGCCATTAAATTTTAATTCTAAACTGCAAAAACTACTTTTATGTCTTTAGCTCAACATTTAATCACTCTATCAAATATACATATTACTATTTATATATTTTATTGTTCGCACATTTCTACTGAGCTATCAATCTAAACCTCTGGTAGTATAAAATGCCAAACTAGTTTGTTTTAGAAAGAAATAAAAGAAAAAGAAAAAAAAACATAAATGGGGCGTGGCGTTGCGGGTCTAAGCGGGTTGAAATTTAAAAAAAAATGGCTATATTGGGCAGGGCGCGTTGAAATTTTTGTGGGTCTTGCCAAAAAATTTTTTACCTCCTATAGCAAAGGTATACGCCCTATTTATTATAAATCAAAATCAATTTAAAATATTATTCTCTATAGCTACCCTTTATATTTTATAGCAAAATAAGTATTTTATGATATACTACCATTGAGGCATGAAAGAAGGCATGAATTAAGGCATGCAATATGTTATTTATGTTTTTTCTTCTCTCTTAGACAGCTAGACATGCTTATTTTAAGGTGATTGTCGTTACTGTATTCATGAATACATCACGCGAATACATGTGAATACATGCGCGTAAACTGGACTGCCCTGATTTTAGGCATTTTTTACTGTTGTATTCATGAATACAACAACACGAATACATGTGAATACATGCGCGTACAACTGGACTGCCTTGATTTTAGACGTTTTTATTGTTGTGTTCATGAATACAGCAGTGTGAGTACATGTGAATACACGTTCGTACAGCTGGACTGCCCTGATTTTAGGCGCTTTTTGCTGCTGTATTCATGAATATATGGCGCGAATATATGTGAATACATGCGCGTACAACTGGACTACCCTGATTTTTAGGCGTTTTTTGTTGTTGTATTCATGAATACAACAACGCTAATGCAAGGAATACACTACCATAACAACTGAATAGTGGCTATAGAAAGTAATTATGTCTGTGGTAGCTATAGGAAGTTAATAGCCACTGAACAACAGTGATTTCTGAAAATTCCTCTTTGCCAAACCCGCCCTGCATCCGACCCGCACTCGCCCCATTACCATCCCTAAACATTGTATTATTATATTGCATTTAGTACAAAATCCTGCAACGTTGGTACATCTTAGCTGACGCTTATCTATTTATCTATCTATACTATATTAAAAGTGCGAAGTCCCTTTGCAAAATGTTGTTCGCCTTTTTTACCCTTTAAAAATTAATGTCACATTAGACAAAGTGATTGTATATTAATTATTTTCCTAATATATAAAACTTTAAAATCAATTAAATTTTATTTATTACATTGTTACTTTTTTGAACTAAGTAAAAACTCCTAATATATAGGAATTTAAACTTGAGTAAGATTTTATTTTTATAAATCTTTTCCTTATTAACTTGTGTAACTATTCACGATTCTTACTTGTTAGGAATGGTAACGAAAGCTTTCTTCAAAGTTTGTCTTAGTTTTGTTCTTTTGTAGAATAAAACACTTAATCATGAAGTATGTTTTTAAAATTCAATTCTTTGTTATCTTCTTTTTGGACCATGTGAGTAGTGTTAACTCTCTTTTTTTCACATTTGCACAAAGTGTCTAAGGTGACTTATAAACAATTTTTTTCTAAAAGTATAAACCTTTTAATCATTACTGATGGAAAACACATACATCACATTATACATTAAGGGTGTGTTTGGTATAACGAAAATATTTTCCGTGGAATTAAGAAAATTATTTTTTGGAAAAAAATTAGTAATTTTATTCATTTTGTGGCGTTTGATACGCAAATTAAGGAAAATAACTTCTCAAGAATATTCATAAATAATTTAGATACAATAAACATGAATCCATAAACTTTCGAACCAACAACCTTCCGAACCGCTAAATTTCGAAACCACAAAATTTTGAACCCGTAAACTTTTACAAATTCTTAACCCGTAACTTTTCAAACACATAAACCTCTGAACTCATAACTTTGAAACTTGTAAAATTTCGAACATGTAAACCGAAGATGAAAAAACTAAAATTGAAAAAAAAAAAAAATCTTTTTGGAGAGTAAGGGTGGGGTGGGTTGGTGAGGGCGGGGAATAGGATGGGGAAGGTTAAGAAGGAGTTTTGAAAAATATTTTCCCTTAATGTTTCTCAATACATTTAACCCGGCCAAATATGGGAAAATTAAAAAACATTCTCTGGAAAATATTTTCCTTCATACCAAACACACCCTAAATATAAATGTCACTTAATCATTTTTTTTAATATTTCGAACTTCAACATTAACTAACTTTTTGATATAATAGGAACTACTAATATTTAGAAGTTACAAAAATAAGATTTTAACTTAAATAAATTATTTATAATTGAATTGCGTAAAATAACCATAACTCTTTAATCTAATTCACGTTCAAAGAGAAAACCCAAAAAAATATTTTTTATTTTTTATTTATCAAGACCTAATAACAATCACGAGTATTGAAAATGAACGAGCTACGTTTTACCCGTTTTAACAATTTTGTTTTAATATTAAAGAATGATCAAGAATATTAAGGTATATTGTCATCTAATCCAAATGATAAATTCAATTAATTCTGTTTCCATCGAGAATTAAATTGACCTTTCTCTTATTTCGACCGGAGAATCTAACAGAGACATTACTGTGGATATTCTGACCAAAAAATTAGACATTCCATGCCCTCGGAGAGTACTTTGTCGTGCTAGGTCACTGACATATCCTTTTTTGTCTTTATTTGACCCCAAGAATGGATAGGATCGAAACGACTTTCCTGTTGAAGTTGTCCTCGTCNTGAATTGCCCTATTGAGTAAGGGTCGGTGTTTGCAAAAATGTCGAGCCGACGGGGTCAGGTACCAGTAGTGACAATAGCAAAGGGGGGCTGGACACTAGTTGTGCGAGTGGAATGACCCAACTGGACCTAGTCAGCCCGAACCGTTTTGCGGTTCTAGAGGACCCTGAACAAGAAGAGGCAAAGATGCCAGATCTGGACACTGCTGAACCGGAAGAGATTGCTCAGTTTCTCAAGGATTTTGAGAAAACCCGACATAAGACTCGACTTTGATTTTTTCTTTTTATATTTCTTTTCTCGTTTCTTATTACTAATTGTTAATTCAAACGAGAGAATGAGCTTGGATATAATACATATGATATTTTAATTTCTTTTTAGATGTTACTATCGCTAAAGCTAATATTTTAAAACTCATTGTAATATTAGGTAATAACCAAAAACTTAAAGGAGTTTTTGAATTTTTTTTGAAAAAAAAAAACAAGGAATATCCTTTTGGAACTTTGATATAATAGAATACTTGAGGAGAAATTTAACGGCTAGAGAAAAAGATGTTACAGTAAGATTAATTTGGTCAAAAGACAGAATTTTGGATATTGAGATATCATATATTTTTTAAGGTTTGATTTAGAGATAGTTAAAAAGCTCAAAGATAAACCAACGTTAGAGTCATTTTATGAATGACGATAATAATTCATTAGTCAAAATTATTTTTAAAAAATACATTTAAAAAAGCCCAATATAAATACTAGGCAAGAAAAATAATCATGATTATCTTGTATTATTTAATTATTATTTAACTTTTCATTTATAGTGAACTTTAAATTCAACTAGATTTGTGTCCATTTAAAATTTTGATAAATTTGTGATGGACAATATCTCTTGGTATTCAAGTCAATTATAGCATTTTATTGAGACGCGAAGGTAGAAGCTATGGGTTGATCAAATCGTTATTTAGAATTTATATTTTTACATCTATTTCTTATTTTAAATTTATCTTATTATTGTTTTCATTATATGCTTGAGAATTTCTGTATGGCAATATTTTCTTCCTTTATCGATCAATCTAAATATGATTAATATTATTTATTTTCAAGAACTTCACTTTTAGATTTTCATTTATAATTTTTTGGTAAATTTTTATTTTATAACTTAATTACATTTAATAACCGAGTTCTTAAATGTATGGCACAAGGGACTAACCGAGTTCTTTTTCCTCTTGCGGTTTGCTAAAGACTACAACTATCGAAACACTTAGGGGTCGTTTCAACGGTGTAGGCAGAATTTTTCTTAAGCAATATCACTATTTTGTAAAAGCGAGCAATGAAAAATTCATGAAAACGATTTCTTTTAAGAAAAAAAAAACATTCAAATCATAGTAATATGTGATTTCAAGGTAGAAAAGGACCTTTTTGAACATATGCTTTTAATAGTGCAACATTGTCATTTAAATGATATTTTTGAGTTGTTAAATTTTTACTTTGATCAAATTTTAAGGACGACTTTGAGATATAGAATTTAATTTTCAAATAATGAAAGACATTATAGAAAACTATCTCTGGCAAAATTGAGCTGAACTACAAATTAAAATATCAATTAGATAAACTCTGCGTAAATCATAGAATTTTACCCACAAAGAAAACAATAAACACCATTAGAAATTCTAACCAAAAAGAACAAAATAGAGAAGAAAAAACAGCTTAAATGGGAACAACAACGAGCCCAATCCCAATCCTTAGCTTTGTTTTTCTTCGGACCTCCACCGAAGGAAAGATCGGTATTTCCGAAAGAAACAGTGTAGGAAGACATGATAGTAAAAGGTTAGTAAAAGAAAAGTTTTGCTGAGGAAGTTGTAGGTAACATCAGCCTAGTAGAGTTGGTATCGTCAACGAGAATATCAAAGAAACGTGGTTCTCGAAGCCCATCCGATCATATCCTAGCCAGAGATATCCCAATTTATAATGTGAATACCATGTGACTCACAGCCGTAGAACTAAGGATTGCCGACATCTTCGCGAAGAGGTGGAGACATTGTTGAAGAATGGCCATTTTAGGGAATTTTTAAGTGACCGAGCCAAGAACAAATATGGCCGAATCTGGGACAATGTGGAGCCTTCAAGGATAGCAGAAGGGTGAACCAGCTGGCTATCAACATGATCTTCGGAGGAAACGAAGTCAATGGTGTAACCTTTCTAGCAACGGGGAAAACGAAGATATCGGTGACTCACAACAAGAGACTCCGGGAAGTAGCAGAAGACGATATCACCTTCACGGAGGAGGACGCTGACAGACTTATTCTGCTACACAATGAAGATTTGGTAATCTCTCTTAATGTTTTAGATTTCAAAATTAAGTGTGTTTTGGTTGATCGAGAAGTTCAACCAACATCATCCAATGGAGAGTTCGGAAGCAAGCAAAGTTGACGATGAATATTATTCTGGCAAAAAAACTCCTAGCTGGCTTCAACTTGACAAGCATGACAACCCAAGGAGAGATTTTGATGCCCACACACGTCGAAAGAGTAACAAAGACCACTCTATTCGAAGTGTTAGATTGCGGTATGGGTTACAATGTAATCCTCGAAAGACCATGGATATACGAGATATGAGTAACAGAGAAGCTATAGACGGCAAAATCGTTGTTCATGATTACCTCGAAAACCGGCTAAATTAGTTTCTGAATAGCAGGGCAGCACATGTTCGGAGTATTAAATGTGAGAAGACGTGCACCCTTTCAAATGTCAGAGATTGTTCAAGAGCTTTCCCGCCAAGAAAGGAATCTTCATCTACTTCCAAGTAACACTAAGTTGCGCCACCGGAAAGTAGGGGGACTATCTGGATGGGTTAAAATTGATTGATAATAGGTGGTCGAATGATAAAATGACATGTGGTATTGAAGATAGGAAAAAGGTAAAGTCGGGAATTAGCTAATACCGGATGCAACGTGTGTGCCGGTACCAAGTGGATTCCAAATGAAACATAGTCGGTGATAGAAGTTCAAAATTTTGACATCAAATGACATTCAATGAGCAGCCATTGCAGTTTATATTTGCTAGCATTCATTGAGCAGCCATTACAGAGAATATTTGCATTCAAAGTATGTCGTAATATAATCATCAATGGTACTTTTATTCTCATTTAAGGAGCTTGATATTAGGACCTTGTTTCCATAGGCAGAGCTATAAATAGCAGGATTAACAACCATTGTAAGGGGACAAACGGTACTGCACACATAAGCTATATTTTACTATTCTGCTCTCAATTTAACAACTTTATCACCACTTTATCATTTTTTTGCTTCTGCTCTCGTAAAGGCTGAGTTCAGTATGAGGCTTACTATCTTCTTTAATTTTAGTTGTTAAATCTTTATTGAGTTCTTTATCCTTTTTGGATCAAATCGATTCGCTTGTCTATAAACCACGTTACAAATTCAACTGTACCATTTTACAGGTAAACAGTTTAGTGCCCACCATGGAGTATAGACAGTTCCACAATTGCTTTGATCCATTCGTTTATCACTAACAAGTTTTGATTCATTCCCTAGTAAAAAACTAGATATGGGAGCTAATGATGTCAACAACACACACAACGTTGAAGTACGCGTAGAGCAGGAAGAATTGTCCCAACGTGATAGCTCAATCAATGAGACCTGCAAGGAAGGGGACGAGATGACCCGATTCGTGAAGGACAATATCCTCGGCATATGCGGATCCCAACTCCCGATGATGCGGAGGACGAACACATTGTGAAAACAGTTAAACATTTGAGATAACAACAAGGAGTGATCATGGACCACCTCTCAAGGCAGGATCGTGTAATGACGGAATTGAAGTAGGCAATATCAGGCACTTCCAACAACAAAAATGGAGGGGCCTCTGTTCATCCCAACGCCCCCGCAATTCAGATGGCGCAAAGAACTGATAACAATACCCCGAGGGACGAGGTCGGTTTTGGACGGAGCCAGGTAGCGGATTCGGTAATAACAACTTAACTGACCCTTTCAAAATCGAGCTCATGAGATTTACGATAGCGATGAATGAGCAAATGGATCAGAACACGAAAGAGTTTCATGCTCGGATGGACCAGATTCCGGGCACGCCGTCAATGTTGAAGGATCCGGATTCAAAAAAGTACACACAGTTACCGTCTAAACCAAGTACGATACCAGAGTTGATCCCAAAGAGGTTCAAAATGCTGGATATACCAAAGTATGATGGGACTTCAGATCTATATGAGCACATCACGACCTACACCACGGTAGTGAAAGAAAACGATCTGGATCAGCATGAGATCGAGTCGTTCCTGTTTAAAATGTTTGGCGAAACCCTTACAAAAGGCTCCTTGACATGGTATTCCCTCTTACCTAAGGATTCGATTGATTCTTTAGAGATGCTTGCAAATTCATTCACTAAGGCCCATGCTAGAGCAAGAAAGGTTTAGGTCGGAAAGGCAGGCATATTCAATATTTCGCAGGGTGAATCTGTGCTATTGTGAGAGTTTGTGATTTGGGCAGCGGAAACATTCACGAAGGGTCTAAAACCACTAAGTTTTGATGCCTCCCAAAAACTGAAGAAGAGCTTGCTCGAGTTTCAAGCAACCAAATGGGCGGATGTCCATAACCGCTATGAGTCAAAAATAAGCATAGAAGATGATTAGCTATGATAATCTGTATCGACCAAGGGTCAGTGTGGAAATAAAAATCAGGATAGGTTTAAGAATGACTTTGATGCAGATCGGTTGTCCTCTAGAGGTCGTTGTCTACCGTACGAGAAGACCGATTAGCATAACAACAAAGGGTTTCACTCATCGGATAGGTTTGCTCTCAACAGAAGAGTCGATTGTGGCTGAAGCAACAAGTCGTTCCAGGAGAAAAAGGTACCAGGGGCCCAAGTCTGCATATCCCAGGTTATCAGATTAAAACTTTTTTACGTTCTCTCAAAGTTAACATTGACTACTTTGCATGGTTGCACCCGGATATGATAGGTACTGATAAATGTGAATTTTAACCATTATTTATACCTTCTTGCTTTAGTTTTAGTCTGAAAGTGTTGATTTCTATTCCCAAAACTACTGATATTGTGCAAATTGCATGAATGTTGGAGAATTGGACTTGAATGAAGAAAATCCAACTAAAAAAGGAGTGTTCCGGCTCATAAGGAAAGAAGGAGCAGAAGCCAAAAGTGTGACCCGCAGAAGAAAGCGCGGAGCGTAGAATTCACTTTGCGGCCACAGATCTGGTGACTGATACTCAGAAGATGACTGAAGACAAGTGCGGACCACACATAATTTGTGCGACCGCAACACATGGTCGCATTGAAAAGAATTCAAAAGTTCAAAGAGCTGGCAAAACAACCAAGTATGAAGCCTTGCCAAGAGTGCAGCCGCAGAAGAAAATGTGCGGCTTTAAAAGCTAAAGTGCGGCCACATACCAAATTGTGCGGCTGCCAAAGTCTTCAACATGCAGAGCCAAGTAAAGTGCGGACCACACTTGGAATTGTGAGGCCGTTGATCCTCCCAAATGGAATTTTTGTCGGTGAATTTTGGACCACTATAAATAGACGGGAATCACTTTTTTAGGTCAAGTTCGGTAATTTTTTGAGTTGTAGTCATTGTAGTTTACCACTTTTGGTAATTTGTGATCAGTTTGGGTTAAAAACACATTAGTTTATCATTTTAATTTTGTATTATGGCTTTAATTAGTGTTTCTTTTTTATTTTATTCTATTTCTATTATGAGTAGCTAGATATTTTCTAGGGTTGTGACCCAACCCAAGTGTGTAAACCTTATGGGTAATTAATCTAATGCTTGTTTATGATTGGGTGTTTGTTATTTAGCCTTTTTCATGCTTTATTCTAGAATTAATGGTTGGAAACATTGATTCATGCCTTTTTGACTTGGTCTGTCACGACCCCAAATCAAAACAGGCCGTGAGGGCGCTTATCGTGAAACTAGGCTAGCCATCTAACACAAATGAAAATAACATTTTTCGTTTTACATATACATTCTCATGTTCTATTAAAGATTCACTTTTTAAGACTATTTCAGCAATAATAACAAAAGCGATCGAATATAACCCCGCCCCAGACATCTGGAGTCAACTGTCATGAGCATCTAAAGAAGTAAATACACCGTATAACAATGTGACTTTACTAATACAAGTCCAGAAAGTACGAAAAGTCTATGAACTAGGAAAGGAAGAAGGCAAGTTGTGGACGCGGAGCAGCTACCTCTATCATTGATCAACTCCAAGTCAAGTGAGAAGTCAACTAGCGCGTTGGCCCGGTACCTGGATCTACACACAAAGGTGCAGGGAGTAACGTGAGTACGCCAACTCAGTAAGTAACCAACGTAACTAAATACTTGAGTGCAATGACGAGCATTTAAAAGTGGTAATATCATAAAACCATGTGCCAGTGAAAGCAAATAGAGTAAATCAAAAGTCTATATTTACCAAATACTTTGCAAACTCCAGTTTTCCCCATTTAAACTTGCATAAAACATTAACTCAACGTTTATTAAGGGGACTCAGTCTAAAATGAGTGAAAAACAATGATCTCACAACTTATAGCCTCTCGGGCACAGTATCACTCATAAATAAGGTCTCTCAGTCACTCGTGACTCCACTAGCACAAGTCAATGCTTACACTCAGCACTCTCACTCAACAGGTACCATGAATTACACATAACCGCTGCGACGTGCAGCCCGATCCACATAACATACGATGTGGCATGCAACCCGATCCAAATAACATATGCTGCGACGTGCAACCCGATCTAAATAATAGTCGATTGCGCCCACTGGGGGTGTACAGACTCCGGAGGGGCTCCTACAACCCAAGCGTTATATTACTGCGGCGTGCATCCCGATCCAATATATATCTTGTTGCGGCGTGCAGCCCGATCCATATAATATATGTTGCGGCGTGAAACCCGATCCATAACTATCCTCACAAACTTGGCTCTCGGACTCACTCAGTCATCCTCACAAGCCACTCGGGCAACTCATCTCAACTCACGGGACTCGGCCCAAAGTACCTCACAGTATTCTAAAATAGTGTGGTAACAACAACAGGTATAAAGCATGACTGAGTTCATAAATTTCTATCAAAAATAGTGTGAGAATAGTAGAAAAATACCCCTAAGGGTCTAAACAGGTCGACAAGGCCCCAAACATGGCATATAGCCCAGAATAAAGTATAATTCTCTAAAATACATGATATCATAAGGTTTCAAATCAAACACGTGACTTAGTAGTCGCTACGGGACGGACCAAGTCACAATCCTTATCGGTGCACGCCCACTATCACGACCCAAAATCCATTAAGGTCATGATGGCGCCGGAAACCATAGTCAGGCAAGCCAACACTAAATAGTCAAAATTAAATTCCTATTTTAGTATTTCGAAATCGTTACTTTCCATTTCCTTACATAATAATCAATAAGATATGCTGAGTAAATAACGATGGTTTAACAATCCATTTAATAAAATACATCCCAGAACCCAGTGTCACAAGTGCATGAGCAATTTCTAAGATAACCAAATGAAATACAATAACCGTCCAGAATACAATTTGGACAGAACAGAAAAAATACACTACTCTGAAGGAGACTCTGCAGGCTGCGGGTCGTATCGAGGGAAGCAGCTCTCCTAAGTCTCCAGGTCAGCCACATCACTGCGTCAAGCGGGACCACTAGATATATATGTACATGTGCAATAAAAATGCACAGCAAGTGTAGCATGAGTACGAAAACAATGTGTACTCATTAAGTATCCCGCCTAATCTCGAAAAGGTAGTGACGAGAGATCGACTTTGAAACTTGCTAGAGGTCAATTCAATATAATCAAGTGTGATGTCCAACATGGATATTAAAATCAAATAACAGGTAACAACAGGAAAGGACAACTTCTTCCATAAGTTTATAAATCCCAGTTTCCGTCATTTCAATTAGCAATTTATATCTTAAGGCAATTTAGCAGTTCAAATCACGGATGGTATTCAGAAAATATCATGCGCAGAAAATGCCGAGGGTCGAACGACGCGAACCAACAAAAATAAAATGTGCACTGTCGAAGTGTCGAACGGCGCGAACCATAGATGCATCTATTAACCTGCCTGGCGTACGGCCCGCTCCCATGAGAGTAGTGGAAGAAATCACCCCGCTTGCGGAACATAAATTGTGAAGCGGTCACATATAAGCATACACATTCAAACAGTCCACCCCGACTATATCGGGAAAGCAATTACCCAAGAAATGACAAAGTTCTCTTTTAATGGTCTCAAAGCTAGTATTTAAGTCTTTTCTAGAAATTCATTTGTCAAATTCGATAAGGTTTAATCATTTTTAATTTCATTAATAAGGTTACAAGTACGACAAATAAAATATGTTTTTGGGTCCTAGACTACCCGGACAAGCATAATAGTAGCTACGCACAGAGTCCCGTCACCTCGTGCGTACGTAGCCCCCACAAATAGTAGCACATATTGAATTATTTCACCTATGGGGACAATTACCCCTTACAAGATTAGAAAGGGGACTTACCTCGCTCCGAAGATTCATAACCGGCTTCCAAGCCCTTCCGATGGCTCAAATCAATGCGCAACGCTCCAAAACTAGCCAAATAACGAGCAAACCCATGAAAATCTACTCTAATACATTTAACCATTCAATTCATATAAATTCCTAACTCCGCTCGGAAAGTTGATAAAGTTTCCCTCAGGCCCACGTGCCCGTATTCCTAAATCTTTCGAAGATAAAGTTTACCCATAACCTCACGAACTCAAATATATAATTCTCTCTCAATTTCATGCCCAATTTCGTGGTAAGAATCCGAAAATACCAATTCTAGGTCTTCCCACTAAAACCCCAAGATTTCTACTAATTTCCATGTCTAAATCCATGTAAGATCACATATTTAACTCTAAACAAAAGGGAAGAAATCACTTACCTAGTGTTGCTTGATGAAAATCCCTCCTTGAGCTCTCCAAAATCGTCCAAGCCAAATGGAAAAAATGAAAGAAATGGACAAGCCCTCGGTTATAAAAAATGCACACTGCTCAGCCCCGACTTTCGCACCTGCGGCCTCCAGCCTCGCACCTGCGTGCCCGCAGGTGCGCTCAAGCACCCGCACCTGCGGCTTCCCTAGCTCCAGCCAAAACTCGCACATGCGCTCTCTCTTCCGCATCTGCGCCTTCGCAGGTGCGGAAATAACCTCGCACCTTCCCTCTCCCCCCCCCCCAGCCAAGCCAGCCATTTCCGCATCTGCGACGCCAAAGTCGCGCCTATGGCTCCGCACCTGCGGCCGAAGCCTCGCAGGTGCGGTCACACCAGACACCAGCAGCTTCAGCTCCTCCTCAACTTCAAATTTGATACGTTAACCACCCGGAATTCACCTGAGGCCCCCGGAACCCCGTCCAATTACACCAACCTGTTCCAAAACATAATGGGGACCTGCTCGAGGCCTCAAATCACATCAAATAACATCGAAACAATGGATCGCAACTCAATTCAATCTTTATGAACTTTGAAATTTCCAAGTTCTACATTCGATGCCGAAACCTATCAAATCACGTCCGATCGACCCCAAATTTTTCCCACAAGTCATATTCGACATTACGGAGCCGCTCCATTTTGCGGAATCGGAATCCGACCCAAATATCAAAAATTTTACTTCCGCTCGAACTTCTTAAAAACCTTCAAATTTCAAACTTTAGCCAAACGACTCCAAATTGACCTACGGACCTCCGATACTTTCGATCGTGCTCCCAACACCAGAATCACCATACGGAGCTATTCCCAGACTCGGAATTCCAAATGGTCATCAATAACACTGAAATGCACTTCAACCCAGACTTATGAAATTTTCTCTAAAATGATGATTTCCACAGTATGCGCCGAAAAACCTTCAAATCTCGATTCTGAGGTCGTTTACTCAAAAATCCAATCTTAGTCAATTCTTCCATCTAAAGGCTTCCGAAATGAGAATTTTCCTTCCAATTCGACTCCGAACTTCCCAAAATTCAATTCCGATCACGCCTACAAGTCATAATACCTTAAATGGAGTTGCTCATGGCCTCCAACCGCCAAATGACGTGTTAGATCTCAAAACGACCGGTCGGGCATTTACACACACGCTCATCACCTAGCATGTGCGTCACCTCATTTATCAAAACAATACGAAATACCGGGGTTTCATACCCTCAGGTTTAGAGTTCCAATCGTTACTTACCTCAAATCGACCCGAAAACTACTCCGCGATGCTCTTGCCCCTCGAATCAACTCCCAAATGCTCCGAGTCTATCAAAATCAGATTAATAACATCAAAATATGCTAGGGAGACGAAACCCATTCAAAAATTATCACAATAGAGCACAAATCCCGAAATTGGCCAAACCCGACCCCACATCTCGGAATCAGATAAAAATTACAAAACTAGAATCCTTATACTTCCACGAGTCTACCCATATAAAGTACATCAAAATCCAACCACAAATGATCCTTCAATTCCTATATCAAAGTCTTCAAAATCCCAAGCCCTAAACCCCCAATTTAGGCACTAATTTCCATAGATCACCCTGAATCAGTCCAATAATCACATAGAAATAAGTTTCTGGTTCAAAAATTAAGCCTCCACGAAGTTCTCTTGAATTCCTCCTTCAAAACCCTCTCTCAAAGCTCAATCCCGGATAAAAATAATGGTGAAATAGCGCAAATTCGCGAAGACTGGTATTTATCCCATTCTGTCCAGTGAAACCGCACCTGCGGTCATTCCCTCGCACCTGCAGCCCAGGTGCGCACCTGCGGAGGTCACTTAAATCCAAACTTTCGCACATGCGGCTTCGCAGGTGCGGCCCAATTCTCGCACCTGCGACCTTCCCTCAGCTGGTCCAGTTCTGCACCCGCGCGTCCTTTCCGCACCTGCGGAGATCGCACTTGCGCTCATCAATTCGCAGGTGCGTCCACACCAGATGGGCAGCAACAACAGCATTTCAGATGCATTTTTCAACTTCCAAGTCCCCGATGGCCATCCAAAATCAACCCGAGCCCCTCGGGACCCCAACCAAAAATACAAAAAAGTCATAAATGATCACCGGACTTATTCGAACCCTCGGAACACTCAAAATAACACCGAAACATGAATTCGACTCATGATTCAAGCCTAAGAATCCTAAATCTTCCGAAAATCACCAACGATGTCGAAACTAACCAAAACACGTCCGAATGACCTGAAAATTTGCACACACGTCCAAAATGACACTATGGACCTGCTCACACTCCCAGAATTCCATTCCAACCCCGATAACTAATTTTCCACTGCCGACCGGAAATCGCCAAAAACTCAATTTTGCCAACTCAAGCCTAATTCTACTACGGACATCAAATCCACATTCTGAACACACTCTTAAGTCCCAAATCACCTAACGAAGCTACACGATCCATAAAATCCACATTTCGAGGTCGTTTACCAATAAGTCAACTCCCAATTGACTTTTTCAACTATTAAGTCAACTTAAGAGACTAAGTGTCTCAATTCTCACCACGACCACTCCGAACCCGGACCAACCGACCCAGCTCATCATAATTAGGTTAATTAACACATAACAAAGATGAAACATGGGAAATGGGGCAAATCTCACGGAACGACCGGCCGGGTTGTTACATGGTCTTTACTTGAGAAAGATGGATCTAGTCTAGAAAAACATGGCTAACAAGAAATTGGGCTAGTTAAGGTTTGGATAGACTAAGTAAAGGGTTTTAACTAGAGATATGGAAAAACCGACTTGAGCTTATATCAACTATTTGACTTGATACCCATTGGGCTTAAGAAGTCCAAATTGGGCAAAAATCACTCTATGACCGAGAGGTATTGAGTGGGTAACTTAGAGTTGAGAGTTATAATACACCCAATCGCTAAAATAAGTATTAATGTAATTAACCCATCAGACTAACATCTAGGTGAAGATTACAACCCTAGGCCTTTTAGCAATTTGAAAAACAACCAAAAACATTTGCTCAATCTCTAGTTAATCGTTGTTAGTATATATTGTAGAAGTAAATTACAAAACCATCTTATTGGAAGCATATTTAAGTTATTTCTTTTACACTCATCAAGTGTACACTCTAACACCCACACTTAACCCCCTGAGGAAATCGACCCCGACTCATTGTTGGGTACTATTATTCCAACGACCGTTTCTAATCATTGTTGAGTGTGGATTGGGCGTGAACCAAGTACCCCATTAGAGGTAGTAGTTCACAAGCTAAGTCTGGATCCAAACTTCCCACCGGTAAGGCAAATGAAACGCCCGATAGTAGAGGTCCGTAACAAGTTTGTTCAAGAAGAGGTAACCCGATTATTCAATATTGGTTCGATCGAGGAGGTAAAGTATCCAAAATGGTTAGCCAACACAGTGGTAGTTCTCAAAAGAGAATAACAAATTTAGGATGTGCGTAAACTATAAAGATTTAAATAAGGTGTGCCCTAAAGATTTATTCCCGTTATCGAACATTGATCAAATGATTGATGATACGGCCACACACGAGCTAATGAGTTTCCTCGATGCTTACTTCGGGTACAATTAGATCAAGAAGAACCCAGATGATCAGTAAAAGACCTCTTTCATAACAAACTTTGGCACATATTGCTATAATGTAATGCGTTTTGGGCTTAAGAATGCCGAAGCCACTTATCAGAGGCTCGTTAATAAAATGTTTGAGAATCATATATGCAAAACAATGGAAGTATACATTGATGACATGTTAGTCAAGTCTTTGAATGCATGGTATCATTTTAAACATCTTCAAGAAACTTTCGACATTCTGAGGAAGCATAACGTGAAACTCAACCTAGAGAAATGCGCATTCAGGGTTGGTTCCGGTAAGTCTTCGGGTTTCTATCTCTCGAAAATAGGTATAAAGGTAAATCATGATAAAATCAAATCTATCGAGGACATTCTGGACCAATTGACGAGTGTGAAAGAAGTATATAGACTTACCAAAAGGTTGGCGACTCTAAGCAGGTTTATCTCAAGATCCTCAAAAAAGGGCCATCATTTCTTTTTTACTTCTGAAAAAAAAGAATGATTTTGTATGGACTATGGAATGCCAACATGCACTAAAAGACATGAAAAGGTACCTGTCCAGCCCCCCGTTATTGTCAAATCGGGGGAAGGCGATCATTTGTTAATATATCTAGCAGTCTCGGAAGTAGCGATAAGTGTCGTCTTGGCTTGAGAGGAAGAAGGTATGCAATTTACTGTTTATTATATTAGTAAAATACTGTCAGGAGCAGAGGCTCGTTATTCGCACATCAAAAAGATGGACTCAGCTCTCGTAATTGCCTCTCAAATGCTTAGGACTTATTTTCAGTGCCACCCGGTAGTCGTTGTGACAACCTTTCCCTTAGGGAATGTCCTTCACAAGCCTGAGTTGTCAGTGCCACCTGGTAGTCAAAATTAGAAAGTATAAACCTAGGACTGAAATCAAGTCACAAGTTTTGGCCGACTTCAGTCCCGGGTTAATGCTCTTGGCTTCTAAGGAAGCAGTGGTAGCATCGAAAACGGCATTAGGAGTTTGGACCCTATTTACGGATAAAGCCTCCAACATGAAAGGGTCTAGTCTTGGGGTTGTTTTAATCACGCCCTCAGGGGAGACCCTGCGATAGGCCATTAAAACTATTATGTTAACTAACAATGAAGTCAAGTATGAGGTTTTGGTTGCAGGACTCGAATTGACCCAGGGATTGGGTTTCGAGGTCCTCAATAAAGTGTGATTCTCAACTGGTTGTAAACCAAGTGTACAGGATTTTCAATTCGAAGGATGAATGCATGCGACAGTACTTGAACAAGGTTCAAGCGTTACTTGCACGATTTAGAGAGTGGTTAATAATCCACATTCCGATGGAGGAAAACGTGGAAGCAAATGCATTAGCTAATTTGGGGTCATCTACGGAGATGAAAGGATCTGGTTCCGGTACGACCAACTTCTACATTCAGTGTTGGATGTGGATGGCTATTGCGAGGTAAATTCGATCAACTTGGTCTGGGACTGGAGGAACGAGTTCATCGAGTATCTCCGGCATGGTAAATTACCCGAGGATCCAAAGGCGTCTCGGGCACTGTGGACCAAAGAAACTCGCCACTGCCTCGTAGATGGGCAGTATACAAGAGATCGTTCCAAGGACCATTGACCCGGTATATAGGGGCCTCGGAGGCAGACTACATGATGAGGGAAGTCCACGAAGGAGTTCGCGGGAATCATTCAGGTGCAGACTCATTAGTTCTAAAGTTGATCAAGGCACGTTACTACTGGCTATGGATGGAACAGGATGTAAAGGAATTTGCTCAAAAATGTGATAAATGTCAACATCATGCACAATTGGTGCACTAAACAGCAAAACTTTTGCATTCAATGTTGTTCCTGTGGCCATTCATGAAATGAGGGATGGACATAGTTGGACCTTTACCACCATGCCCCGGAAAGGTAAGATTTCTATTTGTTTTAACTGATTATTTCACTAAATGGGTTGAAGTAGTTCCATACCAAAAGATCAAAAAATGTGAAGTGGTTGACTTCATATGGGACCACATAATCTGCCGATTTGGAATATCAAAGGAAATCGCATGCGACAATGGGCCGCAATTCATAGGTTCAAAAGTCACAAAATTTTGGAAGGGTTAAAAATCAAAATAATTATGTCTTCACTGTGCCACCCAAGTGCTAATGGACATGCAGAATCGACCAACAAGGTAATTATTCAAAACCTTAAGAAGAAGTTAGAAGATGCTAAAGGCAAGTGGACCGATGAGATGGCGGGAGTGCTATGGACATATCGGACAACGAAAAAGTTGAGCACGAGAGAAATGCCTTTCTCTTTTGTGTACGGTTCGGAGGCTTTGATACCGATGGAAATAAGGAACCGAATTAGAGGTTTTTTCGAGAAAACGAAAAAACAAACAATGAAGCATTGCTGGTGAAGCTAGACTTGCTCGATGAACACCGGGACTTGGCATGATGGTAGCCCAAAATCAAAGGATGGAAATGTATTACAATCTTAGGGCGAATATTAGTTATTTTATAGTGGGAGATTTGGTCAACGTCGAGAATCTGGGGCAAACGTGGAAGGTCCTTACCAAATTTCTGCTATCACTAGTAAAAGGGTTGTATGAGTTGAAAAATGAAGATGGAGTCAAACTACCAAGCAACTGGAACGTGACTCACCTAAACAGGTACTATTACTAAGGATTCTTGTTGGTACTGAAAATATGTGTTGTACTCTTTTTTCCTTCGACAGTTTTTGTCCCAATCGAATTTTTCTAGCAAGATTTTTAATGAGGCAACAACATAAAGCATACTACGAAGAGAGGATCTTCGGCAAAGACCAGACCTTTAAATATCAAGGCACTAAAATTCTCACACCGATGGGACCGAAGAGTATGAGCTCGTATGGTAAACAACTTGTGGATGGTTAAATAATCTTTGTCCGGATGTCAAACCTCGCCTTCCATAATTCAAAAATATTATTTACTCGTTCACAAGTTGTCTCCTCCGATGAAACATCATTATGAATACAAGACTTCCACTATTCGAACCCTTATACTTAGCATTCGAACACTGGGGGGGGGGGGGGGGGGGGGGGGGGGGGAGGGATATATGATACGTCACCAAGAATGCCACGAAAACCGAGAAATGTTAGAATCAGGATCAATAATATCTCATTAGGGTCGAGGACTGCATGATCAACCCCGTAGAAATAAGTTGTACAAGTTAGCCACATATATTTGGCAACTTTATTAACTTGAGCAAATGAATGCCTATGTATTTGTAAAGATAGAGGGAATGAAATAAAGTCCTTTCATTTTATCTTATTTTATGTCCAAATGATGAGTAAATTTTATCGTTTGAAAGTTAACAAAAACTTCAAATGCTTGTGCCGGAATGAACAAGAGACGTACTCTTCAAGAGCACCGTAAATATAAGGGCCTTCTCTAGTGATACCCTCATAATAAAGGGTAGATTCCAGAATTGTTTATGCGCAAAATCAAAAGCTATCGGATGAAACAATATACCCGAAGCTTTTATCAACTTAACATAACAAGGATATTTTTGCACAAGAATTAATAAAAATACTTTATTTATCAAGTGTCAAACTTAGTAAAAGGTTTCGACATAATTACAAAAGAAGAAAAGAAAGAGAAAAATATATGCACGATTCTTTGCTGTCAGAACCCCAATGAGGAGAAGGGTCTACATTTCCCCTGGTAGGCAGATCCACTACCAGTTCATGGACTTCATCTTCTTCAATATCCCCTTCGATTCCGGAATAATCGGAACTAGTATTCGAAGGGTTAGTTGCAGCGGGCCGAGTAGGAAGATTCTCACGAGCAGTTAACTCCAGTTCTCGAGCTTTGGCAATGCTATCATCAATATCAGCAATGCCCACTTTGGCCTCTTCCAAAGTCGCCGTCTTCAACTGATATATATCATAAGTTTTCTCTAAGACGAGAGAATCTTCTTAATCCTGGAGTTTGGCTCAGAGTTTATCGATCTCAACTTGGAGCTCTTCTCTTTCAGCCTTCACGACACTAAGGGGAAATCAAGCTCAATATTAGTAGTTGAGTGAAGCCGGTTCTACTCCATGACCCTCTTTAGCCTCTCTTATATTTTGGCCATTTTCTCCTCGTTGGCCTCCGCGATTTTGGAGCATAAGTTGGCCTTCAAATTATTGATTTGCTACTCGAAGGCAGACTCGCGCTCAGCAGCGACGATGACAACATCATGAAGTTCGGCCCACTTAGCCTTAGCTTCTTGAAGCTTTTCATGTAATTGGGAAGCTTTTTGGTTGTGGGCCAGTCTATCTTGATCGCTTTGCTGTAACCGAGCCTCAAGCTCGCTTATCTCTGCAACTTTTGCCTCCAGCATCGGTAGGCGCCCTACACTGGTCCCTCTCTACTAAAAGTTGATTCCACTCAGAAGCAAGTCCTTGTTTGTCAAAGATCAACCTTTGTAGGCCTTTAGAAGCAAGGAGGTTGGCCTAAAAAGTTAGAGTTAAGGTTACTATTACAGTGTATAAACGGAAAAGAGCTTATAAGGAAATTATGATGGGATATGTGCCACATTGTGCATAAAGAGAGCCCATTTTCTTCCAATCCTTCACCGAAGCCAGCGGCTTCATATAGTTGGCAAGCTCCACCGGCCTGGAGAGGACATGACAATCTTTCGAAATTGAAAGAGTGGCGTTTCTCCTTCCTTAGGGATCTTAAAAAGGCATAGCGTAAGTGCTACCCAAGTTCTCGTGATAAGGAGACCGAGGAGGAGAAGCATTCCTTCTCTGATCGGCTGATGCCGGTGGAGGAAATGCAGTTGGCGCTGTTGGCAAATAAGCAACTGGTGTCGGCGGGTGTGAAGTTATTGGTGTAGAAAGAGAAGAAGCGGTTGCGGTATAAGAGATGGTGATTATTGCTTGCTCAGTAGATGAAGGCAGAAAAAGCTCGGGGTTCGAACTCTTTTGGCCGAAAACAACAATGGGGTCGAGATACGAGAGTTAGCATTCTCAACCAAACTCATCTCACCCCAAAGTGCCTCAACTTCATTTGATGATGGGTTTTGAATCTCCCCTGGCTGAGCATCCGATTGAGCTGATGAAGATCCTTTTTTTCCTTTGAAGAGAAGACTCTTCATCACTGGTTTCTCCTTCGTCATCGAGGACCACCGTTGGTATTGTGGTCGGCTCGATTGGTATTTTCTTTGCCCTCTTCTTCTGAGTCCCAACAGATGAGGAATGTATCCTCTTCGGTTTCTTGTTCTCATGTTGGGGACTCCGAGAAGAGGCACCCTAACCGGAGGCCCGGGCAGATCCACGAGCTCTGTTCCGAGCAAGGGTATTTTGCAACACCCCTCGGGGTCATCTGAGATGCCGACTTTGGGGAAAATGACAGAGCCCCTTGGAAGCCCTGTATTAGGCAAAAATGGAGTTGGCAATTTATTCATGAGATTTCTTGTGTTCGAACAAGGATAAAAGAAAGAAATATTTGGCTTACCATGGTGCTTGACCTTCCACTCGTATTTGGGGGCCACTTCCTTCCATCGTCGAGATTCTGGAGTTGTAATTTTCTGAATCCATTGGTCCATCTTGAACCCGTGGCGGTTCCCAACGGGTAGCTGAAACAAAGGAAACAGAAAATCAGCAAAACAGAAATAATCCTTTCATGGAGAAAAGAAGCAAATAACCGAAAACTTATGAAAACGGTTCCACGACTCAGAAAAAGTTGGAGTTGTGGCGGGGATGATGTCTTTGTAGAAACAACGACGGACCATTCCATCCATCTACGGTCATTGTCATCGTCTATGCTGGTGACCACGCTTGCTTAGGTTTATTAAGAATAAAGGTTAAATATATGTGCAAGAGTTAGGATTTCTCCGGTCACAGTGCACAATTGGCGAAGGCAGGCCACCGTCCTCCATATAAATCGACCTACTTGTGCTAAGCATACTTGATATCGGTGGCAAAACTCCAAAATTATTGGGTCAAGACTTTTACCCGACCCCAAGGAGAATGGAACCAAGGTAAAGGGATACGTATAGACATAGGTGAACCCTTCCTTGGAGTAGGTAACTCTCTTTACCATATCTGGGGCGAGTATTTCAATATTGGGACAGTTGCAGTCCTGCTTCACAATTGGGAAACTAGAGGGCGAAGGAAGAAGGGATACCTACGAACTAGCCAAAATCAGTGGCCTTGAGAAGTGGCAGGTTGGGTTTTCTCTTGAAGATCGTTTTCAGTGCTGAGATGAAATGGTATGATGGTGTTAACAATGAGGTCAAAGAATATTAAAACACAAACAAAGTGTAAGCTACGAGAATCAAACCAGTGACAATTTGCTCAACCATCGAACCTGGGTGCACTTTATTGCAAGTGGTATCTCTTTAAAGCTTTTATGTGATAGCACATTTTCGTGTATATTGTTTGTATATATATTTAGTAAAAATTTCGGACGAAGCGGTGTCACGTGACACCACTTCAATCAAGGTGCATTCGCCCCTAGGTTGTTTGGTACATGTGATAAGATTAATAATCTAGGATAAAGTTTAGGATGAACTTTATCCTATGTTTGATTTGAGACATTAGTTAATTTCGGGATAACTTTACACTAAAATAATAAAAATTATCATCCTATATAAAAGGTGGGATAACTAATGCCATGAAATATCTCAAAAAAGGCAGCTCGGTGTACTAAGCTCCCGCTATGCATGAGGTCCGAGAAGGACCAGACCATAATGGTCTATTGTACGCAACTTTACCCTACATTTGTGCAAGAGGTTGTTTCCACGGCTCGAAACCGTGACTTGCTCGCCCAGAGGCGAATCCAGAATTTTAAGTTTATGGGTTCCTACAATAATCTCAAATTAATTTAGGGACATTTGCATCCGTACCCTCTTTTTGTGTCACGTTTTAACTTATACCCGCCTTGCAAAAAAAATTGCAAGCGTACCCACTTTTCGCATAAACTTCAGGCATACGGGCCTGAAGTAGCAAAGACAATCACACAAACTTCAACATTCTAGGCTTTTTCAAAAACTTCAGTAGCAGTGCTAAAGTTATTTAGTTCATTTGTAAAAACTTCAGCACTAAATAAGCTGAAGTTTTATCCTGGATTAATTAGTTTTGTCATAAAGTTTTTTCAAAAATTTCAGCAGAAGTGCTGAAGTTATTTAGTTCATTCGTAAAAACTTCAGCACTAAATAAGCTGAAGTTTTGTCATAAAGCTTTTTCAAAAACTTCAGCAGAAGATGCTGAAGTTATTTAGTTCATTTGCAAAAACGAAGTTTAGTTTTGCAATAAAGCTCTTTCAAAGACTTCAGCAGAAGTGCTGAAGTTATTTAGTTCATTTGTAAAAACTTCAGCACTAAATAAGCTGAAGTTTTGCACAGGCATTGGGATTGCGGCGCCTGAAGTTATAAAAATTAGGATATAGGTTAAATAATTTTGAAAATATGGGTATGGGTTAAATCGGAGCGACCAAATAAAGCGTCCCGTGTAATTTCTACATTAATTTACATGATAATTGGACCAATCAACTGAGTTCCAAGTCAAATATTTTTATATTTTTAATAAATTTTTTAGTATAAATACAAAGTTTATGCAAAAATGACTAGGTTCACGAGATCGTAATGTTTGATTTGGATCCGCCCGTGTTCGCCACATGGATTATCCTATGATATCCCACCATTACCAAACGACCCTTACTTCTTTTTTGAACTTAAAAACAAAAACAATCTTTTCTTACGAAATGTTGACCCACAAATTGAAAACGACGTTGTCAGAAATGGTCACAAATTGAAAACTAGAGGTGGTTTTGAGTTTTGAACTCTCACGCCACGCGGTCTGCTTCTTGTAGAGGCGGAATTTTTCCCGTAGAAAAGCCATTTAAGTACAAAGTGGAGTAGTAATAATGGCAGAATCACTTCAACTACCTATTATCGACCTTACTTCCCCTGATCGTGATTCCACCGCTCGTGCAATTCGTCAGGTCTCTCTTTTTCTTTATTATCTCAAAACCAAATGTAATTGGTCTCTTTTACTAAATTTTTGATCTTCAATTATAAGGCCAGGTATTCAATCCATTGTGAATTATTGGTGTAGGCCTGTGTAGAAGTTGGTTTCTTTTACCTTATAAATCATGGGGTTGAGGAAAAGCTGTTTAAGAAAGTGCTTGAACATAGCAAAAAGTATTTCTCACTGCCAGTTGAAGAGAAGATGAAACTGGTACGGAGGAACAACAGAGGTTATACTCCCCTTTATGCTGAGAATCTCGATCCCTCTTCTGGTACCCAAGGTAGTTTTTCTTTTTCTTTTTCTTTTTAGTTGTTATTTGCTTCAATCATGCCCTCGGTGTTTGCACAAAACCAAGTTAATTTAGCACTAACATGAGAGCATTAGTCACTGGTTGAAGTAAGAATGCATATTAATTAAGGTGATAAAAATTTATCTAAAAGAGGAATATCTATTGATCTGATGTGAACATTTGGTGGAGATGATTTTATGTTTGCATTGAAACAGAACATTAGCTGCTGCATAGCAGAAGGCTGAAATTCTGTACAAGGATTTAATTTTGCTGCTGAAATTACATAAATTTTAATTGATACAACATGACAACCATGTAGTAAATCAGTTAAATTTCATTAGGTAGAAGTGTAGATTAAGCTACATTGATCCTGTCCCAAAGTCTTGTTTACCAAAAGGCTAGCTCTTTGCCTAACAAATGCTTTCGTGTATAGATTTTCCTCTTATGCCACTTTCTTCAGTAGGCTTTTGTTGGTTTTGTTGGTTACATTTGCCAGTTGATTCTGGGTATAGTAAGACAGAAGGTAGCTTAAATCTTGAGTTAATTGTTTCATCATTGGAGTGCAGGTGATTCAAAAGAAAGCTTCTACATCGGTCCTCTAGAAGACAAGAGTGCTGTTAGTAACTTGAATCAGTGGCCTGCAGAAGGTATTCTCTACATCTTTATTTGAGCTTACCGCATGATCTTGTCCTTAGTATACTTAGGCTCTTGGGGTTTGTTCATCCTTATTGTGGTGAATATGATCCCTGTAACAAGAAACAAAGATTTCTACCATCAAATGCTCCCTTTTTATTCATGCATCAATTCATGTGTGCTTCGAGACATATTTCATGTTTGAAGCACAGATTTCTCCAGAAACATGTGCGGCGACTCTTTGATGTTTTCTTCCATTTGTAATGTCTAGAAATTTTGCCATGTTGGAGATCAACCATGGAGGATTACTATAAAAAAGTCTTGTGAGTATCACTTTGATCTTTGTTAAAAGCAATTTTAGATTTCCTTATTCCCTAAACTTCCTCTTGATATAAACAACTGTAACACCAACCCCTATAATATTTCATGCCACTCAGTTCCCTATGCTAGTAATTTTGTGTAAGTGAAAGTTAAATGTTTAAGTTGCATCTCTGATCATTGGTCTTCATCTTCTTGCTAACAGCCAGGTGTTTTGCAGATGGCTAGGTTACTTTATTTGTGGTTGATTTGACTTTCTTGTCTCAGGGATGCCGGGATAAGACTAATTTCACTGATTGCTTTGGCATTGGAATTGGATGAGGACTTCTTTCATAAAGCAGGGGCATGTGATTCACCAAATGCATTCCTTCGTTTGTTACATTATCCAGGTTTAGTTCCATAAACGACATCGGACATCTATCTTTTTGAGTTTTATTTTTCTTCCCGTTTTTTGATAGGTGATCGGTACCTGTTTTTGTCTTAATATTAGTGTTGCTTTTCGCATCTCAAGATGATATGAAGTGGGAGGGAAAAGGGGAGACATTTTTGTCGATTGATGCTTGTGAATATGCAAAGACAAGTTTTTCAGGGTGGGCTGCAGTTTCTGTGCTATTAGTGTTCTTTCTTTGGATTATGCGTATTTGTTTAACGAATCATTATGAACTGAAAATGTGACTACTTACGGAATGCTCCTTTTTACATAGTCAATGTTTCCATGCTCGATAACTGCACGTGATGCAATACTTGAATTTCCTTTAACTTCTAGGGTAACAATGTGCTTTGGCAAAATGATTTAAATCATGCAAATTGAACAGTGGGGCTTGCAGCTTGATCATTAAGTCAAATGCTTTATGTAAACTTTCTGTAGGTGTGTTACGATTATCTGAACAAGTGGTGTATGGTGCTTCTGCTCATTCAGACTATGGGATGTTAACTCTTCTAGCTACAGATGGTGTTGATGGACTTCAGGCATGTCTGATATAAGATATTTTTTCTTTTATCCAAATGTTGGTTCTCATGGATGTGTATACTAACTGGTTCTATAGCTAACAGGTTTGCCGGGAGAAATTCAAGCGACCTCAGATATGGGAAGATGTGCATCACCTCAGTGGGTAGGTTTGATGGTCACTCGAATATGGATAGACAAGCCTGATCAAGATTGAATTTGAGCCTCTCCTAGTGAGCGAAAAGTTTCAACGTGAAAATGATGAGCATTGTTCTGTTCATCTAGTTTTGCAATATTCAAACGTTTCCCTTTTGTCCATGTGCACTCTAGAAGGCTGCAGCCAATGTGAGGTGTCAATCATTCTGATAAATTTGTTAATGCTGGATAACAATCTGCAAAACGCTATTCAGATGTGAAAAGGTTTTTTGTTTTCTTGAATGCTATAACGGGATATTCTCACCACATTTATTTATTTGGGGTTCTACTGCAAATGATCCTTTTAAATCCATTTCAAGCCCTTCTCTTAAATTTGTTAAGATAAAGGGACACTCCTATCTCTGCATCCTTATGCACATCCTGAATGACATCTACTACTTCAGAGAGCTCCCCACTACTTAATATGTGATAAGTTCTCTGCTATCTTTCTTTTTTTTTTCTACGTATAAAGGGGCTTCCTATCTGCATTCTGTAGTGACGTCATGATGTTCTCAGCCAGTTGAACGAGCTCTTAACTGTCATGCCTAATATTCTCTAAAGGCTCCAAGTTGTCCTAGACCTCTTCCCAGACCCCCACTTCCACCCAAAAAGACCAAAAAAAAAAAAAAAAAAAAAATTAAAGAGAGAGAGAAGAAGAAGAAGAAGAAGAAGGTTACAGGTTTCTGTTGACTAGTGATCCAAAATGGAAATGAAAATATAGGATCCTTTGCTTAAACTAGATTTGTTTCAACCTTGGTAAGTAACTGCTATATAAAGTCAGAGATTTATTAGCAGGTGCATTTTGTATGTCTTCCTTTCTGTGAACAGGTCTAAATACCTTCTTGTTTACCTTTTTGGAAATTTTTTTGAGAATTGCTTCAATTAGGGGCTAATCTATTTCCAAGCATTTTACCATGAATGTGTCTGGCTGATATTTTCCTATGTCATCGCCAACATTCCCTTTCTACTCTATTCAATGTTTAATCTTCTCTTTGGCTTGATTATGTAGTATAATACATGGTATCATCACATAACTGCTGAAGTTTCTTTTCAATTGTTGTTCTGCAGGGCTTTCATAGTTAACATTGGAGATATGATGGAGAGATGGACAAACTGCTTATTTCGGTAGTGCAAATCTCTTCTATTCTCTTTTATATCTAAAGACTTCAGAATCCTTCCCTAGGATTTTTTTACCTATTCTGGGTTGTGAGATGTTATATTTCTTCATATTGCCTTTTTCTGTGCTGAAAGTTCATTATACCAAATTCAAAAATAACACAAACTATACATTTGTAGGTCTACATTGCATAGGGTTATGCCAACAGGGCAAGAGCGTTTTTCGGTAATCAAGATTTCATTTTATGTGGCTCTCCTTTTTCTTGTCAAACTCTTTGTGTTTTACTCCTTGTTTCATATCGATGTATGTCTGGGAAATATTGATATATATGGTTTCATTAGTTGAATCCTTGTTTTCACATGTTTGGGATCTGTCGTCTTTGCAAGGGGAAAGAGGAGGATACAAGTAGTACTGGCAGTGGGGTAGAGAGAGTGAGAAATAATAGCTATATTTCTCTGAACTTTCAATTAAAGGAAACTCCCAAGAGAGCTGATCTAGCGCAGATGGTAGCTATTATATGTTGGAAAATATCTCCACTGCACGGTGGAATGTTGTATACACTATACAGAGTGTCTATGAATGAATTCCGCATTAATTGACACAATTCTCGCGATCTTCCTTTTTCATATTCTCACAATGAGATATCCAAAAAAGTAGAGTTGTCAATGGATATTTAAAAACCGACTAAACCGACTGAACCATATCGTACCGAACCGATTTTTAGGTTTCTTTTAATAAAATCGCAGGTTTTTATATAAATTTATAATTATACCGATAATTAGGGTAGGTTTTTAATTTTATGAAAATAAATCGAAAAAATACCGAACCGTACCGAATAAATTTACATGTGAAAAATATATTTATATATTAAGTTTGAAAATAATAAAGCATTAAATTTTTCCTTGGGACTTGGAATTATGAAAAAGGTTATAAGCCAACTAGTAATTAAAATCAAACTCCTAATTCTCAAACCTATTATGCTACTCCTATTGAAACTAAATTATTTCGAGCATATTCACTAGCAAGACACAAGGCATTGTAGCGATTATGAGTAGCAAACTACAATGTATTGAATATGTTTCCTTTCGTATGATTTAGATTTATTTTTTAAAATATTTAATCCTCTATAAACGTTATTCTTGAGTCCCAACTTGGTTTACATCTTTTCACTCGTGTGATTTATATTTTCTTTGTCTTTGCTTAGTTTCTTTTACGTTGTTGTTGAATAGTTGATGGATCTATACTCTAGCCATCTTTCATGTTTTCTTAATTCATCACTCTTTGAATAGTAAAAATGTCTAGACAATTTTACTAAGTCCTATAAAAATACATCTGTTATTATTCTACTTCTACTAGTGACTTTTACATCACAATAAAAAGAATACCGAAATTAACCGAACCGTACCGATACCTAAGAGAAACCGACATGATTGGGATGGTTTTGAAAAGTCTAATTTTGGTTTTTGCATAATAGAATAATCAAAAAATTAGTATGGTATACAACAACAACAACAACCCAGTGGAATCTCAAGTGGGGTATGGGGATGGTAGTGTTTACACAGACCTTACGCCTACTCCGTAGGAGTAGAGAGGCTATTTCCGATAGACCCTCGGCTCAAGAAGATGAAAACAAGAAAACGGCCGAACCGTTGACGCCCCCACTAAAAAGTACTTTGTAAGAAGATCCTACAAAGTAAATTGTTTTAGTAAAAAGAATATGTCTTTTTGGCTTTTTCTGTTGCGGCTTATGCAATATATCTCATTTCTTGCCATACCCTATCTGATAATGTATGAACAATTCGAAGCATTCTAAATATACTTTTGACTCTTCATTTAGCTGGCATTAGAACTATGCAACTTAAGCTAACAAAATACTGGTTACAATATGTAGATGGCTTTCTTTTTAGAGCCAAATCCAGATTGTGTGGTGGAGTGCTTGAAGAGTTGCTGTAGTGATTCATCTCCTCCCAGGTACTTGCAAGTTTTTTGTGCTAGCGCCGAGTCTGATGTTGTCATTTTGAAAATATGTTGATGACTTTGGTCAAAGCTTTTATCTGTCCTTTTAACATCTCCTGGACTTGCTCTTAATTGTTCATGGAGGGTGAAGTGTAAAAACAAAGTTCCATCTTGAAATCTGCTAACTTAATTAATTTCTTATATGAACCATAATTTTCTTTGATTGAGAGATCTACCGGTTTGCCTTTATGCTCTTGTCATTAGGTTAATCCTTCAAAAGGCGGCTGCAGGCTTTCTCATATGATCTGTTCGATACGGTAGGATGATCCCAAAATGCGATGCGATTCTGGTGTTCAGTCTATTCCCAAATATCATATTTGGTATTCTTGATTCTGTCATAATTCCTATTCCGGGTCTTTCCCAAAACCTTTTCTTTCCAAAGTTGGTTTTCTGGCTTTTCCTTATGTGTACTTGACGCAAATTGATTATCCCACTCTCCCAGAACAGAAAGGTAATTCTGGTGTTTCGTTCTATTCTCATGTTTGGTATTCTTGGCTCCTTCATAATTTTGATTCATTAGTTGACACCGTTCATGCCTTCGGTGGAGTTGCCATTCCATTAAAGGGTGCAGTCAAGAAATGGTCTATAAAATGCTATTCTGCTCTCAAGTTTTTCACGAGTCCTCTTCTTTCTTGCCTGCCCCTTAGTCCTGCTTCTTCATATGGCAGTCCGCTTCCCCCTTCCTCGATCTCCAGTAGTGCCCTTTGTCCATCCTAAGGTACCCCCTACTTTCCCCTTGGTCAAGACAATTATATTCCCGTCTTTTCCCCCAGCCTTCACTCTTGCCCCTCTGCCCTCTCAGGTTTCGCCAACACCTATTCCCTCCTCACATCCAGCCATCTCATATATGGTGTTCCACATTTTACTCACTAATACTGTTATCTTTTCATCGCTAACTTGTTAAATTGGCATACAAACTTAGATTAAAGTATTTTGGTTGCTTTCCGGCATTCATTGCAATGAAAACCAGTGTCAGGTGCCATAATGCGATTCCATTTCATTATGCTAGACGTCTTTGTAGTTTAGCATTTGGGACGTCAAATCTACTCAGAGTCTCTCTCCCCAAAACCCCAAAAAGGAAACCAAAAATAAGTAAATAGGAGAATCGAAACTAAGAGGGAGAATGGTGGGGATGTGGACTTCATATTCTGAAAAAGATAAAATAAATAAAAAATTCTCAGGGCACGAATTCACAGATGGATTGGGTTATTCTTTCCTTGTTGGTAAGAAATTGGCCACTTGATTTTGTAGTAAAGAAAGTAATCAGGATAAATAAGCCATATGGATGCTTCTGGATGTGACAATTATGATCTCTAATTATGTCTTATATCAGTTCTTACCTGTTGATTTTTCAACAGATACCCTCCAATTCGGGCCGGAGACTACTTGGAAGAGCGCCTTAAAGCTACATATGCATCATAGGTGAGTACTGTCTCATTGTTGCTATAACTTAAATATCTTTTCAATTACCACACTTTGATCAGCAGTTGTTCACATGGACGGCTGATGACAAAATATAAGTATAAGCTTTAGTCAAATTATTTTGAATCTGAGTCTCTCGTCTGTTTGAGTTCTCAGTACAGATATGTCTGAAGAGGTCAATGTAGGGAAAATAAATATAGGTAGTTGTCTCTCTTCTTGTGTATTTTCCTGTGAAATCAGAACGATCATAATGCCTTTAGTTGTTTTAGTGCAGATTTTGCGCGAGCAGTTGTTGAATTATGTTACAGGGTGAGATTGTTGTTTGCTGATGAAGTTTATGGATGTTTAAAGCTCCCTCGAAGTATATACATTGTTTTAGCTCGATCTTGGTGTGACTTTGCAACTTCTTTCTCAAGTTAATATTCTGGGGACAGTTTGAGGTGGAGTAAGTTCTTATTATACGCTCGAGTAAAAGAGCTATATGGACACTATTATCTGGGCATTTACATTATCACTAGTCTATTTGAAACATAAAACATATCTATGTTTTCTGCCTTAAATGCACATGTATAAAGTATAATGACTCCTTAAAAGGAATAGTTGCGATTGTTATTGTTGGCTTGGTAAAATGAATAATTGTGACTTTTAGCATTGGCTTGACAACTCTTCGTAAGGGTACGTTTTTTTTTTATAACTAAGTCATTAAAATGATATAAAAGGGTATTTTAGTAATCATTTTTTTAAATATAAATATAGATATATATTAAAGATCACCATAAACAATTTATTTGGTTTATATTTTTCTTTTCTGCATAACTAATACACAAACAAGTTATGTGTTATTTTATGTATGATATAATACCGAATAAAGACGTGAGTATTATAATACATGGAATAAAATTACTAAAATGACCTTCACGTAGTAAGCAATATTTGTTTGGGGGAAAAAGTAATTAATATTTTATTTTGTTAAGAATGTATAACTATTTTAAATTATACATTGTATTAGTTATTTATACATGAAGTGAATGGTCTAATATTCCTTAATTTCTACAATCTTCATATATTATAATTTCTACGTTAATAATCAATGCATTATAATTTTTTTTAATTAATTGCTACATTATAGATCTTATATATTAATTATTCTGGTATTAATCCTGGGATAATATATCCCAGGAGTAGTAACCAAACAAGTGATAAGACAGTATTAGAATTTTTATCCCAAGATTATTTTTGCTTACCTATCATATCAAATGGCCCCTAAATTAGGAAATAAGTTATATAGGATCAATTATCTCGTTAGTTATCGTACTCTCTCATAAGGATAAAAATAACACTACAATTATGGGATAACTAATTATGAGATTGGTTATACTATGATTATATCTTAACCAAACATGAAAAAATTCATCTCAAATTTAATTTCGGAATTAATTATCATATCCCTCGTATCAAACGAGCCCTAGGTGTGTAACTTTTATACACATGAGTTACGGGTTCTCATGCCTTTTTCTTTCGAGATCGTTTGGTTTGTTAACAAATTTTACCGTGATTATAATGTAAGAGTTATAATATGAGATTTAACTAATGCTGGAATTATTTAGTGGAAATATATTTTTTAAATATTTAGCTTATTGAATTAAAAATGTGATATACGGATACACAAATATGTGTTTCAAACTTGAACAAACCTTATTCTCAGTTTTATTAGAAAACTTTGACAGAGGAGTATTAAAAAAGAGCAAATATAGCATACGAAAAATACATCACGATTGTTGTATAAACCGCAACAATTCTTATATCAAAACTAAAAAATCAATCACATTATTTTCACATTTTATCCTCACTTTATTTTCGATTTAACGACCCCTTATTATTTTGCATTTGCTGTAAGCCAGCGATATGAATAGCATATAAGTGAAAAGTTAAGGGTACATTAATCGATTCAATAGAAAGTGGAAACGTACCAAAGGAAAACAAATGTAGAAGCGAAAACGAGGGGAAATTTATTTTGCGGATGATCTGAAACTCCAAAATTCGAATTGTTCTCTGTAATGGTGTCTTAAAATCCTTTTTGTTAAGTCTCTGTTATATGTTCAATATCAATGGCGGCTCCATTCTTTTCAACGCCTATTCGACCTTTCGTTTATCAGATATTCTGTGTATGTGTAATTCGGCTTTTTCTTAATCAGAGTAGTTTTGGCGAATTTTTTTTTTTTCGCTGACCAAGTTCAGTTACTAACGACTAACGAGTATATTTACTGAGTATCCGTTCAATAAAGGTATTAAATCTTTTCAGAGGGTCTATTTCTATTTGGTTTCTGAATCTTCCCTGGGAAGTTAATTAGCTAGTTGCAAATTTATTGATGTTAATTTCTGTGAGATCAGAATTTACTGGGAAATAAAGTAAAAAGGGCTTTGGCAGAGAGGTTAACTAATACCAAAATTGGCATCTACAGAAATAGAGCTAGAAGAAGGTAGAAGAAGATAGAAGATAGAAGAAGAAGATAGAGGAAGAAGCAGAATAGCAGAGAGAAGAGAAATGAAGAGAGTTTCGAATTTTTCTTGATATTCAATAATGTCTAATAATAAACTACATTTTACTACTTATAGTCCACTAGGATTACAAAGCAAAGCAAATGGAAAGAAATGGAAAATTTGGACTAAAAAGCTGTAACTGAATTTCCCGTTAAAACTATATTCAAAATTTAGCTACCAACTAACATAACTAAAATTCAAATTTGGCCTATTCATCTGCTGACATGGCAATGGTGGGACCATCATCTGCATTTCGTGTATCAATACCCCCTGTTGAAAAGCACCCTTGTCCTGAAGGAAGGAAACCTGGTGCGAAGGAGAGAAGCAAACTCCCAAGTAGCAGTAGCAGCATCTAACCCCAACCATTTGACTAGGCACTGAGAAACTGCCTTGTTACCCTTTTTGACCATTCTACGATCAAGTATAGCCTCTGGTGTAGGACACAATGGGCTAGAAAGGTCTACTACAGGTGGGTGAACAATCTCATAAGGAAGGACTGGGCAGAATTTGAGCTGGGATATATGAAAAGGTAGGGTGGAGTTGGACTTCAGGTGGCAGTAGTAGCTTATAAGCCACAACACCAATTCGTTACACAATGGGATAAGGTCCAAAATAACGGGATGTAAGCATATGGTAAGGCGAGAGAGATAGAGTGGACTGCCTGTAAGGCTGAAGCTTCACAAAGACCCAATCACCACCGAGAATTGCTTATCACTATGATGAGCATTAGCTTGGTCATGCATACGCTGTTGAGCTCATGCCAAATGACATTTAGCTAATTGCATTTTGAACTCACGTAACAGCATAATGTCCTCAACATCAGCAGAAGACAAATCACCTGGGGCATAAGGAAGACGAATGGGGGGAGGATAACCATAGAGGAGTTCAAAGGGTGTGGTCTGAATAGCAGAGTGCTGTGAAGAGTTGTACCACCATTCAGCCAAGGGCAAAAAGGCACACCAGTCCTTAGGGGAGTCAGAACAGAAGCAACGTAAGTAAGTTTCAAGGCATCGATTGAGCACCTCAGTCTGACCATTAGTCTGAGGGTGATAAGCAGTAGAAGTGTGCAAATGAACCCCTTGAGCTGAAAGGAACTCCTTCCAAAAAGTGCTAACGAAAATAAGGTCACGATCACTAGTAATAGTAGCAGGGAAACCATGTAATTTGAAGATGTGATCGAGAAATATAGGAACAAGGGACTGAGCAGAATAAGGATGAGCCAAGGCAATGAAGTGACCATACTTGGTCAGTCTATCCACTACAACCCAAATGACTGTCTTGCCTTTGGACTTGGGCAAGCCCTCAATGAAATCCATGTTAATATCAGTCCAAGGGACTGTAGGAAGAGGTAGAGGTTGTAGTAGTCCAGCTGTGGCAGAAGTATCATACTTGTTTCTTTGGCATACAACACAGTTACTCATATAGGTGTGGATGTCATTCCGGATACCTTTCCAATAAAAGTAGGACATCAATTTACGAGTTGTAGCATCAATGCCAGAATGACCCCCAACAGGAGATGAATGCCACAAGTGTAGAAGCTTAGACCTTAAGCCCAAGTCATTGCCTACTACTAGTTTACCCTTCCTCCTAAGCTGGTTATTTATCCAAGTGAACTGTTTCTGAGGAGCAGTAGAGAGGGGGTTAATAAGGTTGTGTAACTCAGGATCTTTGAACCAACTAGCTTGAATTTTATCCCAAAGGTCTGCTTGCACAGAAGAGACCATGAGGGACATTAGCTCAGCCTCGAACATTCTTGACAAGGCATCAGCAGTTGCATTCTCCTTTCCCTTCTTATACTGAATTTCAAAGTTGAATGGAAGCAATTTAGCCAACCATCTAATCTGCAAATCAGTGTGTAACTTCTGTTCCAAGAGATACTTAAGGTCCTTTTGATCAGTCTTCATAACAAAATGCTGACCTAGAAGATAATGAGACCACTTAGTAATGGCAAACACCAGTGCTAGGAGCTCCTTTTCATACACAGATAAAGCCATATGCCTAGGGGCTAACCCTTTGCTAATGAAATCTATAGGGTAATCATTTTGCATAAGAACAACACCAATGCCTGTACAACTAGCATCTGTTTCAACTACAAAAGGAAGAGAATAGTTGGGCAAGGCTAAGACTGGGGCAGAAGTGAGAGTTGCCTTTAATGCAAAAAAAGCATCAGTAGCCTTATTATTCCATAAGAATCCCTCCTTCTTAAGTAAGTCAGTGAGTGGTCTACTGATTAGCCCATATCGTTTAATGAACTTCCTGTAGTATCCTGCTAAGCCCAAAAACCCTCTGAGTTGCTTAAGTGTCTTGGGCACTGGCCAATGGTTTACAACTTCAATTTTTCTGGGATCAGTAGATACTCCCTCAACAGTAATGAAATGTCCCAGGTATTCCACCCTTGAGACTCCAAAGGCACACTTGGACTGTTTGGACAATAGACTGTGAGTGACCATAGTGTCAAATACTTGCTGCAGATGTCCAATATGATTATGTAAACTATCACTATAGATCAAGATGTCATCAAAGAAAACCAGCACAAATTTTCTTAGGAACTTCTGAAACAAATGATTCTTAAGGCATGGGAAAGTAGAAGGAGTATTAGTTAAACCAAAAGGCATCACTAAATACTCATAGTGTCCAGAATGTGTCTGGAAAGCAGTTTTGGAAACATCCTCAGGTAGCATCCTTATTTGATGATAGCCAGACCTGAGATCAATCTTAGAAAAGACTGTAGCTCCAGCAAGCTCATCCAGTAGATCATCTATAAGTGGTATGGGAAATTTATCCTTGACTGTGAAATGATTCAATTCCCTGTAATCAACACACAACCTCCATGATCCATCATTTTTGCCCACCAATACTACAGGAGAAGAAAATGGACTATTACTGTACTGGATGACCCCTTGTTGCAGCATTTCACCCACTAATTTCTCAACAATATCCTTCTTAATAGCTGAGTACCTGTAGGGCCTCACATTCACAAGTTGAGAACCAGGATGGAGGGGTATCCTATGATCAAAAGCTCCCCTTTGAGGAGGCAATGAAGTAGGCTCAACAAATAGCATTTGGTACTGGTGCAGCAGTTGATCAATGACTTAAGCATTGTCATCTTTAGCCATGTGCAAAGCTTGACAATGTTTCTCAGTGGATGAACTATTTCTTACTTGCAACATAAAGAACTGGATACCTTCTCCTTTTAACCTGTTCAAAGATTTAGAACTTGAGACCTTGCAATCTTCAGACACTCCCCTCAGCAAATGAGATTTACCTTGATAATTGAAGGCCATAGTCAGTTCAGAGTAGTCCATGGTAATAGGACCTAAGGCCTTCATCCATTCCCCTAATACCAGATCATATTTGCCCACAAGGAACACAATTAAGTCAGGTGAGAAGGTTGTACCCTGCAGAATCCATTCAAACCCTCTAACAACCCCAGAAGTAGCCTCTAGAGTATTGTTACCAAGGCTTACATAGCTCACCTTGGTAGGCTGAATTTTGCATCCCAGTCTCTTAGCAGCATCCTCATCAATAAAATTATGTGTACTGCCTCCATCAAGTAGAATCTATAATGGTCTCTTCTCATTATAGCCAGTAACATGAATAGTTTGAGCTCCTTGTAATCCACTTAGAGCACAAAGAGATATCATGAGAGTATCCCCTTCCACAGTTGAACATGCTTCTCCAGTATTACTCCCCTCAGATTCCTGTTTAGTTGACTCCTCACACTCATTTTCTGTCACTTCTAAGTCCATTACAAACAATTGCTTAGGCAGATTGCATTTATGACCAGCAATATATTTCTCATCACAGAAATAACAAAGACCCTGTGCTCTTCTTGCCTGCATTTCAGCAGGAGATATAGTTCTCATGTTTCTAGTAGGATTAGCACTGGTTGTAGGAGGAAGTGCCAGTCTAGGAGTAGAGTTAATAGGGCTAGGATGATGTTCTAGGGGAGAAGGTTCATAAGGAGGCTTCCTAAGGTGAGTAGAGGGCTTATGAGAAGCACTACCCCTAGATCTTCATACTGTTCCTGCCAGTCTCCAAGTTCAACAGCTTTGCGAGGTCCCATGGTTAGGCTATGATACCAATTGATACCAAAATTGGAATCTACAGTCAAATAACAATAGAAATAGAGCTAGAAGAAGGTAGAAGAAGATAGAAGAAGAAGATAGAGGAAGAAGCATAATAGCAGAGAGAAGAGAAATAGAGGGAGTTTAGAATTTTCCTTGATATTCAATAATGTCTAATAATAGACTACATCTTGCTACTTATAGTCAACTAGGATTACAAAGCAAAACAATGGAAAGAAATGGAAAATTTGGACTAAAAAGTTGTAACTGAATTTCCCGCTAAAACTATATTCAAATTTTAACTACCAACTAACATAACTAACATTCAAATTTGGCCTATTCATCTGCTGACATGGAAATGGTGGAACCAACATCTGCATTTCGTGTATCATTAACAAAGATTTAAAGGTGCTAGTTTAGCATGTTCTTGCCCATGTAATTAAATTCAAGTTGTGAAAAATATTAAAAAAATATTTAGGTGCATCTAACATGTAGGTGCATCTGCTACATAGGGGATTGGTAGGAAATATAAATACAAAAAGAAAAATGATAATGTTGACTTCTGTTGGATAAATCCTAGTAACAATTTAATATTTGACTGCCATTCTTTGTCTGTATATGGCTAGTATCATGACATTTGTGTCATATCTATGCTCTGTAGAGTCCACAAGATGCTGTGACAGCTTTCCAGATTCTGGGTAATGAAGCTCGGATTGTTCAGGTACTCATTTACCTATTTTGGTTTCGCTGTAAATGACAAGTTTATTAATTGATTTCTTGATTTTTGTACACCTTTTCTTCATCTATGTTTCAGATTATGTTGAAGCCGCAAGAAAAGATTATTGCTAAGCATGGTAATTTGCTCATTGTGCTATTTGTAGAAGATAACTCCTACATGGTATAACAACCATTTAGGGAAGCATTTGCTCATAAGAAGTTTCAGTTGTTCCCATTAGTTAATGGAATGCCTAACACATTAAAATCTCTTCGTTGTGCATGGTGTTTGATTCAGATATTGGAGAATGAGCCAGTTCTGACAGGCTTTTATAAAATCTACATACTTAGAAAATCTAATTGACTGGATATTTCCTCAAGGATGAATTAGAATATGTTGATCGCATTAGAAGTTGTTCTCGCGGCATACTAGTTTATTACTTTTTGGGGATAGAAGCACATTGCCTTTATGAAAATAGGAGGTTTTCTTACCTGCCGGCCACATGATATGCAAGAAAGACAAGCCATGAAATCATGATAAACAATAATGATCAAGTGGTGATGTCCCAGTAGGTATTGGTTTTCCTTGTAGAAGGTGACTTGGCCCTAAGGACACATTTAGACGGGTCTCTTGAGGGTTCTGAGTCGAGTTTTTTAAAAAAAGAAAAAGAAAAAAAGAGACTCTTTCCAACGATGGACATGTTCTTGAGGGAAGTGAGTCTAAAGAAAACAGAAAAAGATTTCTTTTCTTAGTGTATCAACTCCCCCTTGGTTTTTCTTCATACCACAGTTCTTTTTCAAGGGTTTTCATTTGAACCGGGTGTAGTTAGTTTTTTTTTTTTGTTTAGGAGTCGTGGGCGAAAATCAAAGATGAGAACATGGCCCTTAACTCTATGATACCCTTAGGCTCTTTAGTTGACTCTAATAAGCCTTAAATTGTATGGTCCTGAATGGCTCAAGTGCTTAAAATAGAGTGTCTAATAATCCTAACTGAATTGAGTCATGTGCCGTGTGCGAGTGAGACTTTGTGTATTTTGTGCTAACACTCAATGCCTAGAACTTTCCCTGTGTGTGTACAAAGCGAAATGGTAGCATCGTTTGGTCTGGAAAGTGATATAGGCAGTTCTTTGCTTAACCTTTCTGTATATAACTGTCCCACCTAATTGTACATATCTTAGTCAACCCCGTTGAGCCTATAAGCCTGTTTTCCTTGGCAACCACATTACAAGCCTGACCCAAGTTTAAATAACCTATCTTGTTGAACCCTATCACCTCTTAGAAGCACTCGCAGTGTAACAAATATAGAAGAAATATAAGTGTCGGGTGGTTGGTTGGGCAGTAAGTGGAAGTAAGGAGACATAAAAAGCACACTGGTTGATAATCAATATTATAGGCCACCCGGAAAAAAAAACATTTCTAATTGGTGGTGGCTAGTAAATGAGAAGTGTGCTTGAAAGAAAAAGGGGTAACACAATAGTGAAAAGGTGGAAGGAAGGTTTGACAAAGTGACAACATGAAGTGTAAAAATGTAGTGAAGTGCTTAGGGAGGTGTAGTCACTATATCTATATGTATCCTACTGTCCCGCAACCAACATTACAACCAAATAAAGTCCTAATTGATTCTAGACCAATCGAACTCGATTAGTCGAGTATTACACTACGGGCAAGCCTATGGTGTGTTGTTTGTGGCATGAGAATTTGTTTTGAGAGTGAGTGAAAAGTTTATATTCAAATTCCTCAATGGCTGATTTGTGAGTGAATTAAGTCTCTTGTATAGTGAGGAGGCACATGATTCATGAAAGGAAGGTGAGTCAATACCTATGGATTAGAGTAGGAGAGTCAATTAGGAACATAACGTGGCTAGACAAGAGTCTCCTTTTGAGGCTCGGATGTCGCGCTAAAGCAATCTGCTCTATGGTTAGGATGGGTATGAAGAATGAAGAAGGTAATATGAGAAGATTAGGCATGTATGGTTTTGTTGCTCGAGGACGAGCAACGATTTAAGTGTGGGGTGTTGGTAGTAGGCTATTTAGATGCTATTTTCACTCTTAATGAACCATGCTTTATTGTGTTTTAAGTGCAAATAAGGATAACAAAATGCTCTGATCAGTGTTTCTATGCCTTGCAGGACATAATCTATGATGGGAGATACTTTGGAGCATTTTGGAGTCAATTACGTGAGTTTAAAGCCAATCGAGAAGAACCTGTGGGAAAAAGAACAAGAAAAAGGCGAAGATTGCTGGAATGGGGCCCACCGCGATCGCGGTCGACCGTGGCTGGAGCGTGGTGGGCTAGGCAGCGAGATTCAGAATGTGGAAAATCCACCGCGGTCGCGCCGCGTTCTGCCGCAGCCGCGGGCGACTACTGAAACGCCAGAAAAAGTGAAGGACTTAAGTGCAAAAAATGGGAATAATTAGCCTAGCCCTATTTAAACCTTATAAACTCGCCCAAGAAAGTTCTAAGCTTGTTTTTAGACTCAATTATGAGGCAAGAACAAGTGTGAGGAGACAAGCTACAATTAGAGTTTTCCTATACTCTTCTTTGTTTCTTGTAGTTTATTGTTGCAATGTAGATGTAATTGTGGGTCTCTGCCATGTCTAGGCTAGAATTTTGGTGTTCTTCCCCTGTGTAATCACTTTAGGGTGCTTTGGTGACACGATTTGCTATAGTTGGGAGATATTCATGTTAATAAGGTGACATTGGTACTAGATTGTGGTTGAAATTAGGGAGGATTTGTTCTATAAAGGGCTAATATATGCATGTCATGAATTATGCTCACCTTGTGTTTGTAAAATTTCCCCTTTGAGCTAAAAATTGGTATTGTGACCGTCGTGGTGGTGAAGTCTGAGTAACCACCCGGTAGTCACACAAATTGGACACTCTCTGACAATTAACCTTGTTATGATAGGTACCATGTCTCAATCAAGGAAACGCAGAACCCCAGACGGTACTAGTCAGTTTGACTCCAACTGGTTTGTTTCAAAAGATGCTGAAGAACGATTTGAAGCAAAGGCAACTCGGAAGATGGTCCATGAAGTTCCTATTGACAGGTCCGCGCTGCAGCATGAGAGCCCGGAGATGTGCAACGAATTGAGGAGACGCCAGTTAGATGTCTTCTTTGAGGAACCTGAGGAGGAAAATATTTTAATGGTTCGGGAATTCTACGTGAATTGCCCAGAACATGCGAACCGGGTGGTCACAGTCTGAAAAACTAAGGTGAATGCATCACTTGAGGCAATACGCCGGGCATACCGACTACCAGTCTTCTCAGGGGATACTGATCACTACCAACTCCACCAGCAACCACCGGTCAATTGGACCATGCTTGTGCAGACAATCTGTGCGGGAGGGGAGCCCACATGGATAAAACATGGCATCACTCTGAACTCCCAATCTTTCACTTGGGAGGCTAAATGCTGGTTCACCATCATATGTAGTCATCTGCTACCCTCTAGCAACACCACTGATGTCAATGTCACTCGTGCGGTGATGGTGTCGTGGTTTGTCAATCGGCTTGACTTCGATGTAGCCCAGGTACTCCATGATGAAATGTTCGTCCGATCTCCTGAGATAGTAAAAGGGTTTTACTTCCCTTCACTAGTCACCAGGTTGTGCCATATGGCTAATGTCCCTGAGAATCGTCTCCTTGATGGAAAACTAGCAAAAAAGGCCCTTTTCAGAGCCAGCAAAATATCAGTGGGGAAAGCGCAGCCTGTGCCTCTTATTGTAGATGATGAGGACAAGATTATACCTGATGCTGCCCTGCCTAGGCCAACTCATGATGAAGCAGGCCCATCTCAACCTCGGTGGAGCACCCGACTGTCAACCTTGGAAGAAGATGTGGCTGGCCTCCGCACCTCAGTGGACAACTTGAATGTCAGAATGGATTCTATGGCCACTCAAAATGCAAAGTCCGAAAAGCGGATAATGGCCTGGTTTCGGGCGGTAGGTTGCGCCTGTCATCTTGAACCGGCCACCGTCTCTGATGAAGACTGAACAGCAAGGAAGTCTCCTTACCTCCATGTGCTTTATTGTTGTTGACATGGGGACATGACAATTTTATAAGTGTGGGGTGGGGGATATTTTTGTTGTTGTATATGTTTGGTAGTTTTGCGGTTTGTTGGGGGATATTTTTATTATTGTATATGTTTGGTAGTTTTGCGGTTTGTTGATAGCTGATTTTTTATTTTTTATTTGGATTAGTGTTGACTTGGCCCGAAGACGGACACCTTTCGACGAGTCTCTTGAGGGTTCTGAGTCGAGTATTTTTTTAAACAAAAAGAGACTCTTTCCGACGATGGACATCCTCCAACCCCCACTTATAAAATTGGCATGTCCCCGTGCCAACAACAATAAAGCACATGGAGGTAAGGAGACATCCCTGGTTTTCAGTCTTCATTATAGACGGTGGTCGGGTCAAGATGACAGGCGCGCCCTACCGCCCGAAACCAGGCCATTATCCACTTTTCGGACTTTGCATTTTGAGTGGCCATAGCATCCATTCTGGCATTAAAGTTGTCCACTGAGGTGCGGAGGCCAGCCACATCTTCCTCCAAGGTTGACATCCGGGTGCTCCGCCGAGGTTGAGAGGGGCCCGCTTCATCATGAGTTGGCCTAGGGGGGGCAACATCAGGTACAATCTCGTCCTCGTCATCTATAGCAAGAGGCACATGCTGCTCTTTCCCCAGTGATATTTTGTTGGCTTTGAAAGGGGCCTTTTTCGCCAGTTTGCCATCAAGGAGGCAATTCTCAAGGACATTGGACATACGGCACAACCTGGTGACTAGTGAAGGGAAGTAAAACCCTTTTACTATCTCAGGAGATCGGACGAACATTTCATCATGGAGTACATGGGCTACATCGAAGTCAAGCCGATTGACAAAACACGACACCATCACCGCATGAGTGACATTGACATCAGTGGTGTTGCTAGAGGGCAGCAGATGGCTACAGAGGATGGTGAACCAATATTTAGCCTCCCAAGTGAAAGATTGGGAGTTTAGAGTGATGCCATGTTTTATCCATGTGGGCTCCCCTCCCGCACAGATTGTCTGCACAAGCATGGTCCAATTGACTTGCTGGTGGAGTTGGTAGTGATCAATATCCCCTGAGAAGACTGGTAGTCGCTATGCCCGACGTATTGCCTCAAGTGACACATTCACCTTAGTTTTTCGGACTGTGACCACCTGGTTCGCATGTTCCGGGCAATTCGCGTAGAATTCCCGAACCATCAAAATATTTTCCTCCTCAGGTTCCTCAAAGAAGACATCTAACTGGCGCCTCCTCATCTCGTTGAACATCTCCGGGCTCTCATGCTGCAGTGCGGCCCTGTCAATAGGAACTTCATGGACCATCTTCCGATCTGCCTTTGCTTCAAATCGTTCTTCAGCAGCTTTTGAAACAAGCCGGTTGGAGTCAAACTGACTAGTACTGGCTGGGGTTCTGCGTTTCCTTGATTGAGACATGGTACCTATCATAACAAGGTTTATTGTCAGAGAGTGTCCAATTTGTGTGACTACCGGGTGGTTACTTAGACTTCACCACCACGACGGTCACAATTCCAATTTTTAGCTCAAAGGGGCAATTTTACAAACACAAGGTGTGCATAATTCATGACATGCATATATTAGCCCTTTATAGAACAAATCCTCCATAATTTCAACCACAATTTAGTACCAATGTCACCCTATTAACATGAATATGTCCCAACTATAGCAAATCGTTTCACCTAAGTACCCTAAAGTGATTACACAGAGAAAGAACACCAAAATTCTAGCCTAGACATGGTAGAGACCCACAATTACATCTACATTACAATAAACTACAAGAAACAGAGAAGAAAATAAAAATCTAATTAAAAGAGAAAAAGAGAGAGAAAACTTACTTGTACAGGAAAGAAGATGAATGTCGTAGGTGGAGACAATGGAGATTAGAGAGAAGAGATGTGAGTTTGGGGAAGTTGGGAGAGAAGAAAAAATGGGAAGAGAGGGGAGGGGCGTTGGGCGCTGTTAAGAGGAAGAGAGAAGAGGGAAATTAGGGGTTTAGGTTTTGGGATGTGGGTAAAGTGGGGAGGTGGGGTAAGTGGTTTATTTTTAGAAAATGGGGGGAAAAAATAATTAAAAGAACAAAAATCCGAAAAATAACATACCTGGCGCGGTCAGAAGACTCGCCGCGGTTGACCGCGATCGCGGTGGATGACTGGGAGAAGGTTCAGAAAGTTCCTACTTTTCCGCGGTCGCGTCGCGGTGAGATCAGAAATTTCAAACTTTGCCGCGGTCGCGGTGACGAACGTGTGACAAAGTTCCGAAAGTTGTCACTTTACCGCGGCCGCAGTGGCTGAGGCTCGATTTTTGCTATGTTTTTCTCACACATTTACCTTACCAGAGTTGTGTATTGACCTCGTCTTCGCTACACATACCTCCAAGCTTGCCCTGCACACTCGATAATGGGTTAGTCACATGTACATCAACTACAACACACACAAAAGAGAAAACAACTAAAATCATGGGTTTCCTCCCACGCAGCGCTTGATTTAACATCGCGGCACGACGAATACAACAATCACTGGGTTGCCTCCCATGAAGCGCCTGATTTAACGTCGCGGCACGACGCAAGCTCTTGCTATCACTCCTCAGTTGTTAATTGGGGCTCGTCTAGAGTTATAACCACACTGCCCCCTTTTTCTTCACTTATACCAAGGTAGTGTTTCAACCTCTGCCCATTCACGGTTAATTTGTTATTCCCGTCTTTTGATTCAATCTCTACAACTCCACTTGGGAACGGTTGCACTACGTTGAACGGACCTGACCACCGGAATTTCAACTTACATCGGGAACAATCTCAGTCTTGAGTTGTATAATAGCACTAGTTCGTCGGGTTGGAAGTGTCGATCCAAGATGTGTTTGTCATGCATCAACTTTATCCTCTCCTTGTATAATCGAGCACTCTCGAATGTGTGGAACCGGAATTCCTCAAGCTCATGCAGCCCATTAACTCTGTTGGTGCATGTTGTTTCCATGTCCAAATTCAGTTGTTTCAGTGCCCACAGTGCCTTATGTTCGAGCTCAACCGGAAGGTGACATGCCTTAACAAATACCAATTTGTATGGTGACATACCAATCGGAGTTTTGAAGGCTGTGCGGTATGCCCACAGTGCATCATCTAGTTTCATAGCCCAATCAGTTCTTGTTGCAATCACCGTCTTTGAGAGGACACTTTTAATTTCCCCGTTGGATACTTCAACCTGCCCGCTCGTTTGTGGGTGATACGGCGAGGCGACCTTGTGGCGAACTCCATACTTCTCCAACAAGCGTGCGAACGCTCTATTGCAAAAGTGAGAACCACATTCACTGATTATAGCCCGGGGGGGTACCAAAACGAGTGAAGATGTTTTTATTTAAGAAGTTGGTTACCCCCTTTGCATCATTGGTTGAGAGAGAAACTGCTTCGAACCACTTAGAGACATAGTCAACAACGACCAGTATGTACTTGTTACCGTAAGAGCTGACAAATGGCCCCATGAAGTCGATCCCCCACAAGTCGAATACTTCCACCTCTTGAATCGTGGTGATTGGCATCTCATGACGATGGGATATGTTGCACGTCTTTTGGCATTCATCACAGCTTTTGACCCAGGCATGCGCGTCCTTGAACAATGTAGGCCAATACAGGCCTGATTCTAGCACCTTTGCTACTGTCCGGATTCCTTCAAAGTGTCCCCCGTACGGTGAAGCATGACATGCCTGCAAAACAGAGGTTTGATCTTGCTCGGGGATACACCGCCGGATCATGTTATCAACACATATTTTGAACAACAAGGGCTCATCCCAATAATAATTACGACAGTCCCGGAAAAACTTTCTCTTTTGAGTGGAAGAGAAATCGTGTGGCACTATACCACATGCTAAGTAATTAGCAATATCAGCATACTAGGGTGCCTCTTCCATTGTCATTTCCAGTAATTGTTCATCCGAGAAAGTCTCAATGATATCTTCAATTTCTGTTCTCTTGTATGCTCCTTCCAACCTCGAGAGGTGGTCTGCCACTTGGTTTTCCGTTCCTTTTCGGTCACGAATTTCCAGGTCAAACTCTTGTAGCAACAGAACCCAGCGAATCAAGTGGAGCTTTGACTCCTTCTTTGCTATCAAGTACCTAATAGCTACATTGTCAGTGTAAATAATAACTTTTGAGCCAATCAAATATGACCTGAATTTGTCGAAGGCAAACACTACAGCGAGCATTTCCTTTTTAGTGACGGTGTAGTTCAACTGTGCCCCACTAAGCGTTCTGCTTGCATAGTAGATGGGGTGCATTATTTTCTCATTGCGCTGTCCCAAGACTGCTCCGATCGCATAATCACTGGCATCGCACATTAGTACAAACGGTTGTTCCCAGTCGGGTGCAACAATAATGGGTGCAGTTACCAGTTTCTTCTTCAGCTCCTCAAATGCCAACCTGCAAGCATAAGAAAACACAAAGTGCTGGTCTTTTTCAAGCAGCTTACATAAAGGGTTAGCAAATTTTGAAAAATCCTTGATGAACCGCCGATAGAACCCGGCGTGACCAAGGAAACTCCTCACTGCTTTCACTGAAGTAGGTGGTGGCAGCTTCTCAATCACATCAACCTTTGCATGGTCTACTTCAATCCCCTTTTTGGACACTCTATGTCCTAACTCTATTCCTTCTTGTACCATAAAATGGCACTTCTCCCAATTCAGCACCAAATTTGTTTCCACACATCTTTTGAGCACTCTTTTGAGGTTATGGAGACAATCTTCAAATGAATCTCCTACCACGGAGAAGTCATACATAAACACCTCCATAATGTCTTCGAACATGTCGGTGAAGATGGATAACATGCACCGCTGGAATGTGGCAGGTGCATTGCAGAGCCCAAAGGGCATTCTCCGGAAGGCAAAGATGCCATACAAACATGTGAAGGATGTCTTTTCTCTATCTTTTAGGGCTATTGATATCTGATTGTACCCCGGGTATCCGTCCAAGAAACAAAAAAGAGAGCGCCCTGCTAGCCTGTCCAACATCTGGTCAATGAAGGGCAACGGGAAATGGTCCTTCCGGGTGGCTGCGTTTAATTTCCTGTAATCCATGCAGATCAGCCACCCTGTGACTGTACAAGTTGAGATCAACTCGTTCTTTCATTTTGTATGACCGTTATTCCACCCTTCTTCGGTACACACTGGACGGGGCTCACCCAATTACTGTCAGAGATGGGAAAGATGATTCCCGCGTCCAGCCACTTGATCACCTCCTTTTTCACTACCTCTTTTATGTTCGGGTTTAGCCTTCGTTGGTGTTCCCTAGAAGGTTTGTGCCCTTCTTCTAGGAGAATTTTGTGCATGCAGAAGGCTGGGCTGATACCCTTTATGTCTTCCATAGTCCAACCAATGGCAGTTTTGCCCTCGTGCAACACCTTCAGTAATTATGTCACCTGCACATCTAGCAAACCAGATGATATGATAACAGGCAAAGTAGATTCAAGACCCAAGAAAGCATACCTGAGGTGGGCTGGAAGTGGCTTCAGCTCCAATTGCGGTGGTGTTTCGATTGATGGTTTGGCAGGTGGTGTGACTCTTTCCTCTAAATAGAGGGGCTCAAATCGAGGTTCCCTCTTCCAAAATCCTTGGCCTTCGAGTGCCATGACCCACTCTGCCAACCCTTCACCATCCATTTCTTCTAAATTTGTCAAACAGGCTCCCAACGGATCTTTGGCAGTAAGGGTCTCATCTTCTTCATGTAGGATCACATATACCGCCTCTACTAGTGAGCATTTGCATATCCATTGGGTCTCCTCATGGATTGTTTGACGTTGAATATCACTTCTTCATCGTTCAACCTCATTTTTAACTCCCTAGTTTCACAATCGATCAGTGCTCTACCAGTGGCTAAAAATGGCCTTCCCAAAATGATGGGAATCTCCTTGTCCACCTGATAGTCCAGAATAACAAAATCTGCGGGAAATACAAATTTCCCCACTTGCACTAGCACATCATCAAGAATCCTTGTTGGCCTTTTAACCGTGCGATCGGCCAACTACAAAAGCATAGAAGTCGGCCTAGCTCTACCAATGCCCAGCTTTGTGTATATTGCCAAAGGTATCAAATTAATGCTGGCTCCCAAGTCGCATAGTGCCTTTGCGAAAGCATAACTCCCAATGGTACACGGGATAGTGAAGCTACCTGGATCAGACATCTTTTAAGCCATGGGTCTAGTCACTACTGCACTGCACGTCTGTGTCAAAGTTACTGTGGACAGGTCTTGGAAGTCAAATTTACGTGACATCAGGTCCTTCATCATTTTAGCATAGCCTAGCATTTCCCTCAAAGCATCCATCAGGGGAATGTTCAATTGAATTTGACGAAGCATCTCCATGAATTTCTTGTATTAATCTTCCTTCTTTTGATTTGCCAATCTCTGAGGGAATGGTGCAGGCATCACCTTTTGACCAGTGCTAGCTGGTTGTTCTTTGTTGGAACTTTGTGGTATAAGAGGGACTACTTTTTCTTCAACCTGCTTACCTTATTTGGCCTTACCTTTATCTACCTGTGCTTGTTTAACCACAACTTCTGTAAGTTCTGCTGATTCATCTACCACAACTGGAATTGGAATAGCTGGAGTAGTTTCTCTACTGGTTTGAGAAATTTCTTGCTCCCTGTCTAAATCTCTCCCATTTTGAAGACTGACTGCCATTAGCTGATTCGGGTTCTGCTATTTTGGGTCGATGTTTGTGTCAACTGGAAGTGCTCCCTGAGGACGGTTATTTAAGGCCATGGACAGTTTCCCCAGTTGAGTTTCAATCCCTTTTATTGCTGAATCATGTGCTGCCAGCTTTTCCTGCATTTTCTCGTTCGTGCCAATGAGCTGCTGTAACATACCCTTAATATCCACCATGTTGCTGTCTTGCTGCTGATGAGGTGGCTGATATGTCAACTATTGTTGGTGTTGCTGCTGCTGGTTGCCTTGTTGTCTCTGATATGGAACTACTTGGCCTTGGGGCCGCATACCTCCAGGTTGTGGCATGTTCGATCTGTATTGCTGGTTAGTTGCTTGTCCCCACTGTTGTCATCCTTGCCTTTGACCCCCAAAGTTGTTAACATAGTTCATATCCTCTCTAGGTCCCTGGTTGTCACCATCTCCACTCCATGAGCACACATAAGATTGATTGATGCAAGGTGTGCATAATTCTCCATTTGTAGTATCTACGATATGCAACTGCTTTGTACCCATCTCATCAATCTTCTTAGTCTCATCTGAGTCATGAGTGTGGCTATGTTCTCTGCATGGGAATTATTCGAGTCAATAGGAACTGAATGCACTATTGGTGTCAAAGGTGTACCTCTCATCATCCACCCTGAATTCTAGGCCATCTTATCAAGAAGGATTTTGCACTCAGTGAACGTCTTGCTCAGAAAAGCACCTCCAGCTGAAGCGTCGATATTTGCTTTTAAGTTATTTTCTAATCCCATGTAAAATCTCTGGTCGAGTATCTGATATGGAATACCATGGTGAGGACATCTCACCAACATCTCCTTGAACCTTTCCCACGTTTCCTGCAGGGTCTCAGTGGGCATCTGCCTGTACTGTAATATTTCATCAATTTGTCTGGCAGTCTTGTTGGGGGGGGGGGGGGGGGGGGGTAAAATTTTT